>MU225542.1:1056158-1071033 GCA_018584345.1 Thuja plicata
TAATAATAATAATAATAATAATATATATATGTAATAGATATTAATAATAATAATCAATATTCATTATTATATATATATATATATATATATATATATATATATATCTCAAAATTATCTATTATTATAAGATCATCATTTTATCTGAGTGAAGCTATAAATATCAACACTTTTCCATTTGATCACGATTCTCACATCTCTCCACTTTCTTCCAACATGGATAAATCTTGGTATGATAATCCCAACTTTGATCAAGAGCAATTTGATGACAATCCCAATTTTGATCTAGACCAGTTTCACGACAATCCCAACTTTGACCAAGAGCATGTAGAGGAAGTCATGAAAACATCAGATGAGATCCCTTTCTATCTGCAAAAGAAGGATATTGCAAGTCAAGAAGTGTCTAATTATCCTTCAAAGAGAGTCTTTACTCCTTTTGGACAGTATTATGAATTAGCATTGGAAGAACTTCTTGAGAATGACCTCATCACATTGCCTAAAATCACATTAATTGGATCCACATTTTTCAGTAACTACTGTGCATATCATCGACACAATAATCATGAAACTTCATCTTGCATGGAGTTGAAACATAAAATCCAAGATCTCATAGATGATGGAATAATCGGAGTGGAAAATCCTAATGAATCACCTAGTGAAGATACTAATCTCAAGCATGATCAATATCAGGAGCCTATGTTTAGTAATCGTTCCCATCTCACATCTACTTCTTCCACCATTCCTCCATCTCCTAAAGCTTCATCAACTCTGTCAAAAACTAAACCTAATGATGATTATTTCTACCCTCAAGGACTACCTCTAAAAGAGATCCATGTTAATCCGCATATGACTGCAAGTCCTTCTCAGGCTTCAAAGATCATCGACCCAAAGCTTCCATGTAATTCAACATCTATCATGCCTATTCCCAATGACTTCCCATCAGCGTGTCAAGAATCCCATATGTAGATCAAAAATCCTACCTCGTCCTTAGAGGTGGCTTCATGTCAAGAGAAGAATCCACAATGTGAGGAAACAAATATCAGTTATGATCAAGATCAAGACACCATCCATCTTAATCCAATGGTTGACCAGCTTCGCATATCTCAAGAATCCCATGATAATTTTGTTAGATCCTTCCATCTTTTCCAAGAATATCCTCCATCTCCCAAGCGAGATCAAGATATCCTTTCTACCATCTCTAATGAACCTATTGAAAATCAAGAATAAGGTACCCTTTGTACACCATCTAAAGATCCTTGTCAAGATCATAACATCCCTTCATCTCCATGTCATGCTCTTCCATATCCAGAAAACATTGTTCCTCCAAATCCCTTGTAGAAAAATAAATCCCCTGAAGCTTCCGCTACTCCTATCAAACTTGCTCCTATCAAAGCTACTCATGCTCCTGTTGATATAAAGATGAATTCTAAAGAAAAGAGACTTGGTCATGTAGATCACTCTAAAGATGTTGATATACCCTCCACACGTTATATCCCTCCATTTAAATGTAAGCATCAGTCTTCTCCATCCTCCAAATCTATCCTTGGTCCTTATATCCCAAAGCTTAGACCGTCAAAACTTCCATCTATATTGGGTCCTTATGTCCCCCCATCTACCGTGCCTATCAATACTAGCTTGTCATCCACTTATCCTATCTCCTATCAAGATCAACAAAGACATGCATCTTTGAAAGCTCCCTATCAACCCCTCCATATGAACCAGTCATATCGGCCCTATTCATCCACAATTCCTAAGTCTTTTGGAAGCAATTTGGATGTGCAACGCAAAAATAAAAAATATAAGAATCCACTTACATATGAAGATCACTATGTCCCATCTAATCGACATGTAACTAAAAATAAAAAGGAAATATTCAAGAGACCACAAAGGTCCACTGAGCAAAGAACCAAATCAAAGAAAATATGGGTTCCTAAATCCATTATGAAAGAATTGCGTTCTAAATCATCTTATGCAAATGGAAAATCAAATGCTATATGGATTCCCAAGTCTCTTCTGAAGGACTTGGATACAAAAAGAAAAGAAAAAGTTATGTGGATTCCCAAGTCTCTCTTAAAAGACTTGCACCAAAAGGAACAGTCAGAGTTGGCGTCTAAGCTTCCAAAGTCTTCCACTTCATCTCCATCTAAACATCTCCCATCTTCTGACTCCATCTTGGGTCCTTGCATCCCAAGATCCATATCTACTCATCCATCAATGTCTCAAACTATTCCATCCACTTTTCCTCCATTCTTCCACTACCCTTCAAGGGGTGTGTCAATGTTGATCTTGTCACCTACTATTCTTCCATATTGGGTCCTTACAATCTTTCTTTTTCTCTCATCCAATCCATTGCATAAAATCTTGGCCTCCATCTTTCTTATCCTCCATTTCATCACCCTATCAACATATTTGAGCATATTTTTAGCGACTGTGGCCTATTATAGTATATCTTTCAGAGGAGCACTATCCAAAGATCAAGAAGCTTAAAGTTCCTACAATTTAAAAAATAAAAAATAAAAAAAAATAAAAAAAATATAATAGAAAAAAAAATGAAAAAGTGCCTTGGTGAAAACTTGGTAAACAGGTACCTTGGTAGCAAAATTAAAGAGAAATCAATTCATCCTATGGTGAAAACCACTTCTTGTGGCACCTTGGATAAGTACCATGATGAAAACCTAGCAAACAAACATCATGTGTAATTCCTCCTACTTGCACTCTTCACTTGGGGGCAAGTTCCTTCCATGTCATCTTCTCCCATCACATCTTACATCCAGCTAGCTCGTGATTATCCATGTTCCTTTTTCTGATCTTGACAAGGTTGAGCCTATCCATGAGCATCATGTATCCTAACATTCATGATTCCTTCCATCAACCTATTCACTTTTTCATGCTACCCTATTGTGATCTTGCTTATCCCAAGCCTATCTTTCCTATCTCTGTGCATTCTTATCATAATCTGAAAACATGCACTTATACCTCCATCACCCCTTATCCTAATTATGCTTTTATAGCTGTGTCCTATCCAAAGATGACCCCTTGGTCTTGATAAAAATTCAAAAAAATATTTCTCAAAAGTCTCTTGACATGTCCACTCTTTTGGACAACATGCTTTTCATGACATCAGGTCATTATCCTATATGCTCTCCAGCACTACCCCATGAGCCTACATTTCTATATTCTTTTTTCCTGAGCTTGGATAATCTTGAGGAGACTATCTTTGAGGGTTGCATTCACCCTCTTCATCCATCATTGGCTATTCGTCTCATACATCAGCTTTCTAATCCATTTGCAATGTCCTACACCTTGCTAGACATTGGGGGCACACCAATGTGATCTTGCTTGAGATTGAGTAGTCTATAAAATTTTTAAAAATTGTAAAATCTTTAAAATTATAAAATATCTCACTTTCCTACTTTAGTTTGCTCAGGATTTTGCTCTCAGTCATCTTCGAGATTTTGCTCAACTTCACATGGATTAAAACTGGTCACACTTGGGGGCACCTTCCTGGTTTAGGGGGAATTGTCCTATCTTTTGGGTGTCTTTCTCCTCTTCCCATCAGTCACCAGTGCTTCTCACTGCATTTGCCTACTGATGCCTAGGATCTCATCATCAATCTTTATGCTTGAGAATCTCTCTCACGACAGCCACCAGTGGTTCTCACTAAGTGTGCCTACTGTCGCTATATTATTGAGACTTCTCCCATCGACTCGCTATCTGCATATTCAACTTCAATCTGTTCTATACTTGGGGGCATGGTTCCCCACTTTGATCTCTCTTTGATTTACACTCGAGTCAGTAATCTTGTCAAAGGACAACTCTCTATTGGCATAAACTGGTGTTTCTTAACACCACATAAATAGTGTTTTTCAACACTCTCTTTGGACACATCTATGTTTTTCAACACACATCGGATATATCACAACGTAAACATCTCTCGATAGAAATCAAACACAAAGCACTCACAAGAACAACAGTGTTTTTCAACACCCCAAACCTAGACACATTCATAAACTTTGAAACATGCTGAGCTATGATTGACTCTTTCTTTGTATGCTGTCTGTTCTCATGAATTTTATTGATATTTTCTTTGTCTACTGCTTGTGGGTGTGGTTTTGATGATCTGAAAACGTCAAATAAGCAGGGTGTATATGATAAGAGTTTCTACATTAAGGTGGAAAAGCCTCACATCCCTCGATCTTGTTTATTTGTATGCCAAGGGGAGGTTGGAACTATCTCCTTGACTACTATTGCTCTGTTTGTTTACTTGTGTACTCTTACTATATCAAACTGGAAACAATGTTCAGGGCACCTTGGCTTTTGTGCCCTGGCGCTTATGTTTGTTTCCTACATTTTATTTGATGAAAGTCATATCCACATCCTCATGGTCACAGTGGCACCAATAAGGATAGTATTGACTCTGATGTTCCTAAAATACTCAATGATGATAATTATGTGACGAGTCCAACAACCAAGTCCTAGGGTTGCATTTAGTTTAGGCTTGCATTCACATTTCAAGCTTGCATAGCGATAGTTTTGGTGCTCTCTTCATTGTCTTCTCATTCTTTGAAGGTTCTCATCTTTTTTCCTGGATTCCTCTTGACTACACAAATGTCCAGTTTTGAATCCATTTTTTCGTGATCAAAATCAAAATCAAAATTTGACACTCCTAAGCAGCTCAAAATCATGTTTTAAAATTTTGGGACTGACGTGCTCCGATGCTTGTGCAGTCAACTTTGTGACGTCACTTTATTGTCAAAATAATCTCTCGTCATCATTTTCTCAGCTTCTACAATCTTTTCATCAAAGTCAACTCTAGTCAATTCTGGTCAACTGGGGTCAAACCTAGTCAGTAGGACTCCATGATCGCTTTAAATCAATCTCTCTCTAATTTCATTGGATCTTCAATCTTATTTCTATCTGTGATTTATTTCTCCCATCCTTATATTGATGTGTCATCTTTCACTTTCACTCTTGAGGGGGCATGATGATTGCATCATTGAATCTTTCACATTATTCTCGAATCAGTCTGATCTGAATCAAAATTCCCCATTGCTAGGGGCATCTCATCACTTGGGGCATATTCAATTTTTCGTACCTTATGGTCAAAATTGGATATTCCATGATCTTGAATCTCTAGGGGCATCTTGATGTCTCGCATCTTGTCATCTTGCCATCTATCTTCCTAGGTATCTGAGCAACTAACTAAGATCCTCAAGAATCAAGCTTTGTTATGGAGATGATTCTTGAAATCTCATTAGGTATTGGGGCAATCTAACCCTAATTCCTAAAAGTTACGCTTCATTCTGAAGATGGCTCTCAAAAGATCTTTAGACCGTTATCTAGGCAACCTAACCTAGATCTCAGAGGGCTAACCTTCACATTGGGGCAATCTAACCCTGATTCTGGAGACAGTCCTAGATCTTCATCAGCTATCATTGGACATTGGGGCAATCTAACCCCGATTCTGATCTTCCCTCGGATGATTCTGCTTCTCAATCTGATCAGTGTCTTGGCAACCTAACCTAGACTTACAAAATCTTCATCTTCACATCAGACTATTGTTTGAATCAATGCACTGCTCGCACATCAATTCAAAGAGGGAAAAAATGTAACACCCCAAAATTGGCACCTTATAATTAATTTTGGTGCACTTTCTCATCATCGAAGTCCTATTGTACTAGGCAAATTCTCCTCCTAATTAACTTTAATTGACTTAGTCTCAAATGCAGAAAACCTAAATTTGCATAAATTTGACACTATATTTAATTCCTAAATTATCAAGGTTTATTAGCTAAAAATCTCTATGATTAATTAATTTAATTCTAAAGTCCTACGTGCTTTTAAATTAAATTAATTCCACCCCCTTTAGCTAATATACATCAAAAGGAATTGAATAGTTATTTAATTGATTGAATGAATTATCTTCAAAAAGAATTCCATAATTCTATATGAAAAGTCACTCACTTGGCAATAATCCACTCTTTCAATTAAATAATTCATGCTTTTTTGTCTCAATCTCCATTTCTAAAAATGAAGAGGCAACCGTTTCTTTTCAAGAAACTCTTCACCCTCTTTCCATGGTTTTTCTATATATTGTACATCCTTTTCTTCATTTGGGAGGGATGAATTGGAGAGCATCAAAATTATAGTTAAATTTGTATTGATTTTCATGCTTTTTAGCTTTGTTGCATAATTAGATTAATTTCATTTGGATTAAGTAATATGTTGATTCTTAATGTAGTTTGCTTACATATTTAGTATCTTAATTTCATCATATTTTCAAGAAATTCTAGATTAATATGCATTTCAATTCTAGTTTAATGACACTTCATTTCTAGATTAATTGCATTTTCTTTCATAAATTAATGGCAATTTGCTTATCTTTCATGCTTTAGAAATCCTCCATGTTAGAAATGGTCAAGGTTGTTGGCTCTTATTTCTAAGAGTAAATTTGACATCCCCAACTAATTAGGAGGCAACAAGTCGCTTTAATCAAATTTGCAAGATGAACAATTCATGTTCCTCTTTGCAAATTGAATGATTGAGTAAGGACTATGTTGGGTTTGTGCCTGATTTAGAGGTCACATTCAAGCACATAACACCGGAATCCAGCTCTAGAAAGGAAACAACCAACTCTAGGACCGGGTCCCAAAGACACGAAAGACAAAGGAGAAAACAAAACAAATCTCGCGGGAAGGAAAACCCAGAGAAGAAAAAAAAAAGAAACAAAGGCAAAAGCCAAAAGGAAAAAAAAAAAAGGGGACCCAACATTTTGCACACAAAATGTAGGGACAGGTATGCAGGGCATAACATTATGATTGCTTCTTCTAACTTTTCCTTATCCCCGATGTTCAGGCTTGCATATTTGTGTAGCTTTGGGTGACTCAACCTTCCAGTTGACTTTATTGATTCAGCTATGTCATCAACAGTTTGTGGGATCTTATTCTTAACAACACGAAATAGATCAATATTATTTTCATCAGATTCATCAATGTCATCTTTTCCTCTTACATACCTTTTTATTTGTCTCATTGCTGGGGTCTTGGTGGTGGCCTTTGGCTTACTCTTTTGATAAGTGTATTTTGGTGAGGCTCTAGTGATTTTAGCAACTCCTTTCTTCAAAGGTGGCAAATTTGCTGTCATCGATCTTGTTCTTTTTCTAGTTGAAATCTTTGCCATTGTGTCTTTACCCTTCTTATCCTTAGGTGGATCTTCTTGTATTTCATCAGATTCTGTGGCTTCGACATCTTGATCTTCTTCTTCTTCACTGATTGGAGTCTGCTCCTCGGTATCATCAACTGATTTATCAAGCTCATCATCAGTTATTGCAAATTTTCTTTTCAAAGTCTTTACTATTTTGGTCTTCTTTCTTCCCATCTTCTCTACTTGAAGTCCAATATTTATCCTTGTTTTAGCTTTGGGTATGTGCAGGATCATGGTATACCAAGCTATGGCCTTAAGTGGCAATGAAAAATTAGAAAATCAGCGTTAGTCAACTTGACGTAAAAATTTGAACATCTTATCAAACTTATGTGAAAAAAGTTTAAGAACAGAATCTGTAGGAAACTGAATGTAGTTTCTAAACTACTAGCCCTTGTCTGAAAAAAAATTAATCTAATTTTTCAATATTTTAGATTTCAATGCAGTTGTACGAAACTTTCAGGAAAAAGATAAAAAGTATGTGTATGTCTGACCACCTTAATCACAATCAAATGATGATATATTTTCAAAAGATTCTAAATATAAGTAGTAGATTCATGCCCGGATGTGACACATATTTTTGTGTAATTTGTTACCAAATAAATAATTAATTATAAATTTTCTGCTACAACTTATTCAAAATAAAAAAACTCTCGTGTCTGACCACCTTAACTA
The DNA here is from genome assembly GCA_018584345.1 of Thuja plicata. Taxonomy (NCBI): domain Eukaryota; kingdom Viridiplantae; phylum Streptophyta; class Pinopsida; order Cupressales; family Cupressaceae; genus Thuja; species Thuja plicata. Next base: position 1,064,031 of record MU225542.1, read on the forward strand.
ATTCTAAACTTTACAAAATTGCAAACTTTTTTTTCTTATAGTAGGCGAAGCATAGAATGTGACGCATTTTTCAGATTTCAAAAAGGTTAAACCGTTTGAAAGTTACAGTTGTTTTTCATACAGTCTGTCAATCAGGACTTTAGAGATAAATCAACTAGAAAATAAGTAATAATTACTTATCGAACTTGAATTCTGACAACAATTATATTGATGGAAAGTTGATAACGTCTTTAAGAAACCCTTTTTGTTTCATCAATTTTGGGTGAAAAAAGGTCGTCAGCTACATTGTCTAAGTCTGGAGATCAGAGGAAATATGGTGAACACATCATTTGGGTTGACCATCCACGTTTGGCATTGGAAAGCCAAAACCCAAAGAAACTACCAAGCCTAATCGTATATCCAATATCTCCCGCCCAAATACAACATTTTGATTTCAAACCTCTTTTCAATTTTATGATTTTATATTTTTAGTTTATATATTATAAATTTCATTTGTTTTAATATTAATATTAGATGTTAATAGCATTAGTATTATATAATTATTTATTTCTCTATTATACAATAGTATAATATTAGTATTAATTAATTATTAATATTTATAGTATAACAATAATACCTAGGAGAGAGAGTAGGAACTATAGAGAGAGGGAGTAGGAGCTCTCTCTCTCTCTCTCATGGCAAGCGATCAGAAGGAACCATTCGGTTGTGGGTTTCAAAACTTTTTGATCAATTTTTTAGCCACAAGACATTGGTTGAGAAATGTCAATTGTTTGTGCAGTTGTTAAAGATGCAAAAGATGAGACCTATTCTAGCCAAATTGAAGATTAGTGTGAACAAGAAAAAGGAGAGGAATGCTATTATTGTGAGAAATCATTTTAGTGCTCTCAATTCCATTGGGAAGACTACCATGGAAAAATATAAGAGAACCGCTAGGAGGGTTATTACAACCTCCTTAGTAAGTCATCATTTGAGAAAGGCTCATTTGATGAGATAAACTTGCATTGACTTGAACCTAAATCATAAAACTTTGGATAGAGCACTTGCAAGAAGAGAAAGACTTGATGATCCTCTTCAAAATGATACAATGTATTATTGTGGGAGACTTCCACGTTGTGATAAGAAGCTTATCGATGATGTGAAGGATCAAATTCAACTATTTTGGAAATCTAACTCAAGAGTGTCACCAAATGTGAAGGATGTCTTGAAGTTGAGAATTGGCATTCGAGACTGCACCCCACATCCAAAACATTATTTGGAGGTGAGTCAAACAATGTTGTTCAAAATTTTTTGTGAGATACAACTAGCATTGCAAATATCACAAAGAGATTTTGAAGAATTGAAGCCTTTTTTTTGTGTGCCTCTTAAGATTTGAAATACCTGTTGTTGCAAATATCACATGGAGTTTTCAATGCATCATGAATTGTTATGTTCCATTCATTTTACTTTGCATACTAGTGAAATGTTGGATTGTAGTGCAAGTGCTCTTCCAAAATCATCAAGAGACTTGATAGATCATTTTTTATGTCCTAGAGATGATGGATGTTTCTTTTATAGACAACATTGCTTAAATGACAAGTGCTCAAAGTGTGGTGGGCTAGTGAAGTTTGTTTCATGTTTTCATGAGGCCTGCGAACATGATTTTTGAAAGACAATTGTCCAAAAAAGGGTATATGAAACCGTTAAATATAAATTGAAAAGTGGAGGTGAAGGCTCTAGATGTGAGTTGATTACAAAAGAATGCAATGTAGCTGATTTTTTTTCAGATTTTAGGAAGAATATTTCTACAAGTATGCAAGGCATAGTCACAGGTCTCAATGGTTGGATCAACAATTCAGGATTTGTAAGGACACTTTACTGATTGAAACTATTATATCAGTCATTGAATTTGCAGATAACTATACATTGCAGCCCGAAAATGAGTTGCAAGCTCAATATTACAATTCTATTCAGGTTTCTATTTTTGTGCACATAACATATAGACATTCCCCTGATAGTACAGAATATGACTGAAAGATAATCCGAGAATACCATTTTTATATGAGCGATGATAGATCTCATTCCCACGAGTATGTCCAACATTGCTTTGAGAACTATTTTGAGTGGGTGTAGGAAAATGATATTTCTATGGATAGACATCTCATTTGGTTAGATAATTGCATAGGTCAATTAAAAAATGATCGTATGTTTTATTGGTTATGTAGAATGCATGTAGAGACAGGTGTACCTCATATTTGGAGTTTTTTTGAGGCTGGTCATGGAAAAGGGGAGCATGATGGAGTAGGTGCATCTGTAAAGAAATCTCTAGTTAAGGAGAAATTAAGGATTTTAGGTGTAGAACTCTTTGATGCTCATTCTATTGTTGATTGGTGTACTTCAGCAATGTCACAGGGGGGACTCTTGATTCAGTGGTGCATAGATTCTTTTGGTTGGTTGAGTTGGGCACAATTGGAGATAGGTTGGATTGTCAAACCGTGAAAGATACTTCAAAAATGCATTCATTTCAAAGATCAGATGCTAGTACATGGACCATTTGGACATGAGATCGAGTTGGCTTGTTTTTGTCTAAGGTGTCTTCAATGTGATTGGGATCAATGTGAGTCAAGTGAGTGGGTCAATACATGGGTTCCACATTATCTAACTCCTTTATCCGTCACACTCTCTCTAATAAATGATGACATGGATTGTTCACTTGACTATGACCATCTTTCAAATCTTCTACAGCCAGGACATGTTTTTGCATTGGTTGCACCATAGGGGAATGATGAGAGATCAAATTACTGGTTAGCACATTGTGTACGAGGAAAGCAAAAACTTGCACAACCGTCGACATATGATGATATGTTCACATATCCAATAGGATCACATGTTTTTGTGGGAACATGGTTTCACACATACATGATTAGAAATAATGGTATTACCACATTTGAAGACTACGAGAAGCACAAACCCATTCTCCTGTATTCACACCTTGTTATAGCAGCCAATGTTAAGTTGTTGAAACATCAAGGAAAACCAAAGACAAAGGAAATTTGGACTATTAGTACTACTAATCATGAAGCAATATTGAATACCCTCAAGTAGAGAGATGACCCTTCAGGAACACTTTAGTAGGTGAGTGCAACTCACTGCAAGGATTTCCATGTTTATTATGGTTATGTTCAATACATGTTCATTGTAGTTTTCTACTTTATTTGTTTGAGGGCCAATAAACTTGGTTTTGTATGTGGATTTTAAGTACAGTTGGATACATATATGATAGATATAGGAAATTGAGGTGTGCATTTGATTAGCCCAGATCTTTTATGACGGTAAACTTCACTATACATTGGCTAGTCATGTTCTTTGGTTCGTTTAGTTACTTATACATTCATAATATTTTTGGCAACGTATAAATTTTTTTTTTCTTGTGCCTTCTAAATGCAGGGATTAGAATACAAATGTCATTGAGTACCATGTGTTAAACTTATGCACTTTAGGACAGGAAATTACACTTAAAATTTTGATATATATAGTTATGTATCTAAGATTTTGAAATTATATAGCTTGGACTTTTGATAACATTGATATAATCAAACTTGTATAATGATGAAATACATGCAAGAATGCAAATATTTGGCAAAAAATTCTCAAGGATTTATTTCAAACGTGTTAGATAAGATGTCTTATAAATTCTTGTACAATAAAATATAAGGCTTTGTTGAATGTTTTCAAAGTAGTAAAGTATAGATCCGTACAATTTTAAAAAGTCATAGAATTACATGAAACATTCATCCGTATAGAACACCTTTTTCTAGTTTTACTTCAAAATATCCCAAAGGTATTTGGAAATTAATTTTATGATCAAAGAGTACTAGTTGGGGCAGAACTTTTCCCAACAAGACAAGTCTTGAAACATTGGACAACTCCTCTAACTTAGGAACCCTCACTTTGGATTGGAAGGGCTAATTGGGGCACTTAATGAAGGAAGTACCCGTCAAACCTTGAACTCGACCAATATAACACTTGGGATACCTTGGAGCAAATGAGAGAATATCATTTATCCATTTTTGGTTCTTGAAACAATACCCATAAAAAATTATGGGGAATTGAGCATGTAGTCTATGCTTGTCTACTAGTCACATACCACTAAGAATTCAAGAGAATCAAGAACTGTACGTCGTGGGACCAAAAAATCAGCTCCATCAGCTCTAGTTGGCTGGGTAGAATCTAGAGGAGACATTTCTTCACTCACGTAGCACCAATAACATTCTGGCGCATGTCAGACCGAAGTGTTCCCAAGGTGCACTAAGCCAAATTTGGCAGCAATTTTTGGATATCCATATCTCAGACCCCATGATAGATATCAAAGATCCGTGAAGTGCACAAGGAATATCTTGGGAATTCCTACAAGCACGTGTCTCAGTTCTGGGATATTCCACTCTGATTCTCTTTGGCAACCAGATCTCGGTTGGTGCAAAAAGTGTCATTATTGCTCAGTTGAAAGTTGCTCAATGGTGCATCTTTCAAACCGCTCTTTATGGGACCAAACCGTTAGCTCCATCAGCTCCAGTTGGCCTGGTAAACACTAAGGGAGACCTTTCTTCACTCACGTAGCACCAAGAACATTCCAGCGCATGTTGGACCAAAGTGTTCCCAAGGTGCACTAAGCTAAATTTGGAAGTGATTTTTGGAGATGCATATCTCAGACCTCATGAGAGATATAAAAGATCCGTGAAGTGCACAAGGACCATCTTGGGAAGGCCTACAAGAATGTGGCTCAATTTTGGGAGATTCCACTTGAATTCCATTTGGCAACCGAATCTCAGTTGGTGCAAAAAGTGTCATTGTTGCTCAGTTGAAAGTTTCTCAATGGTGCATATTTCAAACCGTTCGTTGTGGGACCAAACCATCAACACCATTGGCTCTGGTTGGCCAGGTAAACACTAGGCAAGACCTTTCTTCACTCGTGTAGCACCAAGAATGTTCCGGCGCATGTCGGACCAAAGTGTTCCCAAGGTGCACTAAGCCAAATTTGGCAGTGATTTTTGGAGATGCATATCTCAGACCTCGTGAGAGATATCAAAGATCTATGAAGTGAAAAAGGACCATCTTGGGAAGGCCTACAATAATGTGGCTCGGTACTAGGAGATTCCACTTGGATTCCATTTGGCGACCAGATCTCAATTGGTGCAAAAGGTTTCATTATTGCTCAATGGTGCATCTTTTAAACCGTTCGTCGTGGGACCAAACCATTAGCTCCATCAGCTCCAGTTGGTCAGGTAAACACTAGGGGACACCTTTCTTCAATCACCTAGCACCAAGAACATTCCAACACATGTCAGACCGAAGTGTTCCCAAGGTGCACTAAGCCAAATTTGGTAGTGATTTTTGGAGATGCATATCTCGGACCTCGTGAGAGATATCAAAGATCTGTGAAGTACACAAGGACCATATTAGGAAGGCCTAGAAGCACATGGCTTGGTTTTGGGAGATTCCACCTAGATTCCATGTGGCAACCAGATCTCGGTTGGCGCAAAAGTGTCATTATTACTTAGTTAAAAGTTGCTCAATGGTGCATCTTTCAAACTGTTCATTGTGGGACCAAACCATTAGATCCATAGGCTCCAGTTGGCTGGGTAAATGCTAGGGGAGACCTTTCTTCACTCATGTAGCACCAAGAACGTTCCGGTGTATGTCAAACCGAAGTGTTCCCAAGGTGCACTAAGCCAAATTTGGCAACAATTTTTGGAGATGCATATCTCGGACCTCGTGAGAGATATCAAAGATCTGTGAAGTGCATAAGGACCATCTTGGGAAGGCCTACAAGCATGTGGATTGGTACTAGGAGATTCCACTCGAATTCCATTTGGCAACCCGATCTCATTTGGTGCAAAAAGTGTCATTATTGCTCAGTTGAAAGTTGCTCAATGGTGCATCTTTCAAACCGTTTGTCATGGGACCAAACTGTTAGCTCCATTGGCTCCAGATGGCTGAGTAAACGCTAGGGGAGAGATTTTTTCACTCACTTAGCATCAAGAACATTTCGGCGCATGTCGGACCGAAGTGTTCTCAAGGTGCACTAACTAAAAATGAGATTTCAACCGAACAACTCGAATCAAGGTTTCTAATGCCGCAAGAGACCTAATTCAACCATATTCAGAAGGAATCAACTGATTATGGAGTTAGGTTCTATGGATTATGCACAAAATGCTTGAAATTTGCTAGGAGACCTAGTTCACTGTTTTAGGACATCAACAACCTTCCAAAACCCATCACTCCAAAAAATTCTGAATCACTTGGAAAACAAATGGGGTTTTCAAACACCCTTTATCAATATTTCCAACATATGCAAAGCAAGAGGTAGGTTGTTTGTGTGTGCATAAATGTTGTCACACTTCTATGAATCATTCCATTCAAGGTTTCTCAAGAATGAGGCCTCAAATATCGATCCATAGCTCTCTAGTCATGGATGTGTAAAAATGTAAAATGAAGGCCCTCAGATTGACCTAGTTGTGCATGAAATGAGAGATTCGAATGCATGAAAATGAGATCTAATCTATATGATTGCAATGCATAAAAATAAATTAATCTAAATGATAACAATTCATGATTAATCTATGAAAGGAAATACAAATGCAAGATTAATCTATGAAAATAAACATAATTCTAATCTATATGAATAGCCATGAATGCAAGAAGAAAGAGAGAAGAAGAGAGAAGTTGCAATATCCAAGCTCAAATGCTCAAATGCTCCTCCAAAATTGCTCTCTAAACCTGCAACATAACAATACTATAAACTCTAATATCAAAATGAGAAGGAGAGGTCTCCTTTTAAAGAAAAGTGAACGATTGAGATTAAGAGGCAAAAATCAAAGGCTATGATTAAGAGGCAAAAACCCCACCACTTAGAAAGATGTGAAGAAAAAGGGACTTTTATTTAATTTTTAATTTAATTCATTTCCTTTTTCAACAAATAAAGTGCTTTAAGTGGGGATTTTTATTTATTTAATTAAAAGAGGGGTTT
>MU225542.1:1073410-1088020 GCA_018584345.1 Thuja plicata
AAGTTAGATTACTTAATTTATATGGTTTCTACAAATAATAAATAAAAATTTAAAATCATAGTCAACAATAATAAATATTTTTTTAAAATTGAACTCTCATGTACCTCGCCTCTCAGTCTCCTCATGCAGTCAGGAGACTTAATATATGTCTTTAGTTGTGAAGGGACAAAACCACCAATGTCGACTCTGACCTGTATATATGTTTGCGAACATGAGATTGATGTAAGACTTATACTATTTAATGTTAAATCCTTGGTAGAAAATACATGTTTTAAATATAACTCAATTAACATTAAAACTTACCTCTGTTGAACTTTCTTTAGGAAATGTCGGTTGGGTCATCGGTGATACAAAACCTTGGTGTGGTACCTCCCTCAAACTAGGGGTGACCTACAAAAGTCAAACAAATAAGTTTCATACAATCATGACTTGATCATATTAAATATATACTTGATAGTAAACTACACACCAATAAATTTATAAATATACATACTATGGGGCTATCACTGAGAATTGAGATGCCTGTGACTCTATCATGGCGAAGCGGTTTCACAACATCATCAAACACCACCCTCTGTCAAATAAAAATGTAATTAAAAATGAGTACGCACAAGTGACAAGTATACAGGTATGATTAAACAATCTAAAATACTTAATTACCTTCCCCTTTACAACACCAGACGCCTGAACCCCCTCACATTTCCCCCCAATGGAAACTGGTGAAACTTGCATCAGTATGTAATAAGATGATCATAAAAATTAGAAAATACATGTATACAATATTATAATAAAAGGAAACCAATGAGTACATTAAAACGTATGTACCATGGAAGTGTCAAGGCCAAATGAAATGGCCGAAAGTGTGGACCGCTCCACCTGTGCCATCTCCTCCTCTATCATCAACTGGACATAATTGAAACACATAAAAAAAATAAGTGGCCAATCATTATAAGAAAATTCTATTAAAAATACGAACATTTAAAATTAAATACAATGTAACAAGTTAACTATTTACTCTTACCGTAACAGTAGGAGTCCATTTCTCTATATGCCCCTAATGCACATCTCCATGGGGTGCTTTAGTGCCTGTAGTGTTTTGTGTACTATTTTCCACCTTAAACACATAGGTATATGCATCACTATCATTCAGGGGACCCAAGAACATATTATTGCACATAACACAAGTATGAGGTACACAAACATCTGAGCTCATGGAGGATGTGGAAGGGCCAGAAGCATGAGTATGAGGAGGAAACAATACCACACTTTTCCTAATGAGTAGATCACTCAAGGTGTGAATGGCCTGAATAGTCTGTGAGTCAGCCTCAGCAATAATGTCAGGATGCTGCACTGTGGGAGCTGGTGAAATCTTGGGAGGGGGGACATATGTGCCGAATTTCACCTGCTGTTCCCCTGGCCTATCTTGGGGAGCGTCTAAGCCCACACCCTAGTTTTTTCTCATGCTCTAGTAATTAACTTTGTGACCGAGCACAAATTCAGCATACAATTTCCATATGAAATAGAATGGGACATCCAAATTGCTATGGGGCGGTCTATCAAAAACCATCCACCAGTGATCCCAAAAGTTGTCACGTATTGCATCATTTGTACACCATGTAATTGACAACTTGGTTTTTTTAGGGTCCACTTTTAAACCGGTTTTGGGATCAATAAAAATGTTACATATGTCATGTTTAGTTATGTTTAGATCCATAACTTGATCATAGTCAAGCCCACCATCAAATTGGACGTGCATGGATTTGCACCAAAGAAGTGTAGCATGTGTTTTTGTGTGAGTTTCTCCATGCTCTCAATAATGGAGTTCAGCGTAGAAAATATGGGGTGCAAGGTGGGGATATTCACATATGTGTTTTGATATCCTCTAAGCTGATTTAGATTATCGCCTATGAGATCCTGTAATGGTCGAGGGTTTGAGAATGGTTGGTCTTCTGAAGGAGGGGGATTATTTTGAGGTGGTTCTAGATTGTTCACGGACTTAGAGGGAGGGTTTTTAGATTGGTTTGAATCCATGCCTGATTTAAAAACAATATAGAATAAAAAATATCAATTTCAACCTTACTTTTCATCGTTTCAACTCTAGTTTATAATCATTTAAAAAAAAAAAAAAACAATATCATATAAAACCTAGTTAAAAAAAAAACAATAAATTTCAATCCAAAAACAAAACAAAAAAGATCAAAACTACTATATTTCACTTACCTGTATATTGTAGCCAATTTGATATTAGAGCCCTATCTGATATATGATTTTGTTGGCTTGGCTTCATTGCTTCAACGTTTTCACAATGAAGATATTGAATGCAGTCGCATGCAACAATATATTGTTACTGATGAATATCATATATCTGATATTATCAGACATCCGATAATGCTTTAGCTTTGGATTTTGGCTTGTCCAGGTGTACTGACACCCAATCCTACTCAAAATTCAACAAAATTTTAGGTGAGCTTTTGGATGAGTGAAAAACTAATTTTTTCACATCGCTAGTTTTTGGCATACCATGATTCTGCACAGACCCCTTCATCATAAGTACCAAATCTCATAGAATATTTTTCTATAGGCTCATTAAGTAGTGCCTCTATTTATTTTGAAGCTAAATCTATATCAATTTCATAGTCCATTGGGGGTAGCCATGCTATTCTTGGCTCTACTTCTTTGATAATTGTGGTGTCCATGTCTACTACAAAACATATATCTTCTTTGTATTTCTCTACCAAGTGGGTTGGTATCCTTGTTCTTTTCTCCATTCACCCTTTAAAATTTTTGAAATAATCATCCATAAAAGGTACACAGTTTTCTCCTAGATTCTTAATGAATTCACTGACTTGAATGTAATAATTGGTCAGTTGATATCCCAAGTTACATTACCGATGGAGGAAAAGAAATTTTTCAAATAGAAAAATGTGCATACTAGTAAAGAGCCAAACTTGCATGTGTTTGAACGTGCTTGCATGATTGTTCTCATGTTCTCTTCCAATTGCCTCAACAATAACTCAGATAGATCAAGTTGCAAACCCTTCATAATTTTATACGCAATGTCGACTGCACCACATGTGACGTAGTTGGGTTTTATAGATTGAAATATCTTGTATGCAATGACATAAGCTCCAAATCTGAGTTCGGGGTCATCGATAGTGTTGATCCTTAGACCTCTAATATACCACTCGGCTCCCGTTAGCTTTTCAATCTTGGATTTGGCCGGTGCCTTAGGGATTTTAATCTATCAGTTTTGGCATACCCTGTGACTACATGTATCATTTCCTTTGTGATCTTCATTGGTTAATCTATCCATAACTTACCATCATGTACTCGACTCAATATAATATGAATCCATTATGTTTTAAGCTCTTTTGGGAATAGTAGGGCATTGGTTAACCTTTTCACCTCCAAATACTTGTGATCATCCTTTAGTTTCCCATTAGTGCTAAGCTCCTGATATGTCAAAATAAGATCAAATCACCTATCTCATTGATTTTTCAATGTATATAGGCTCTCATATCTTGAACTAGTAGAACCCTAGGCGGTATCGCTGAGAACACGCCTTTGTCGTCGGGTTGTGCAACAACCTCTGGATAAAATTTGTAGTTGGGTTCGATGCATGTTGAATTATTGATCAGAATTACCTTCTTTCTTTTGTCACTCTCACCTTTCATGGTTCAAGATGAATTTTCCATTGTGTTTTCCAAAGTTAGGGCTTCCAAATTATGTTACATACAACTCGGTAAGTGCAAATACTTACTTGATATACTCAAAAACTGCTCAAAATATACTTAAATATCTATGAAATGCTCAAAATTATTTGTTGTAATTTTTCCCTTGATCACCCTGCTTCGCTCTTTGATTGTTGTGTGAACAAATGAGTTCACTTACCATAAATTTATACAAAATACTTTAATCGGTGCAATAAATGCTTGTCACTAACCACTCGCTCAAAAAAAAATCACTTGATTAACAATAAAGATACCTCAACTTGGTGAGTACTACAAGTGCTTAGTTGACTTAATCAACTTGATTGTCTCTCACATGTTCACCGACTGGAATTTCTTACTCGGTACAGATTAACCGACTAAACTAGTTTCTCATTAGTAAAAATATAATACCATAGTGCATCTTAATTCATGCTAATTTAGAATTCACTCAATGAATATAAGGAACTGATGTGAGATAAAATTTTCAAATGCAATTCCATACTTAGTTGCATTGCTTAGGTGGAGGTGGTGGAATCACTTGATCCATTGGATGAGGTGTCATCGACTATTGTGCTTAGTCCAGCATTGTCATTGGATCATTTTATCCATATTTGATTCCTTATCTACATGATTGCTTCAATTGTGTTTTCATTTCCATAAGTACTTGTTTCTGTTATCCAGTCTCTACAATCTTTACTTAAATGACTGACCTTATGACAGTGCAAACATACCATTCCAGAATATGTCTAGCTTTTATATTTTCCTCTCCACTTTCTCATATAGTTAGTGGAAATAGTCCATACCTACCATATGTTGTGCAATTTACCCAAGTTTTATAATCTCAAGTATATGCATTACCTTTTCTTCTCGGTTGATATACATTTTCCTATCCTTTAGGTTTCCAGATTTGCTTCGTCTTAGTCCCGCATTCTTGTGATGTGTGACCATGCATGTTGTAAGTATGACAATAATTTTCCATGTTCGGTTTCCTCTATGGTTTATTTAGCTTAGATCTGCATTCATGTACTTGATGTCCATGCTTGTTACAATTATAACAACTACCATTGAATTTAGAAGTGGATTTGGGAATACCTCTAGCTTTGTTTTTGCAAACATTTGATGTGTACCCTGGTTTTCCACACTGACAACATGAGGGCTTGTTTGGATTTTGATTTGCATAGAAATTCCTTTATTCATCTTGATTTTATGATTCTCCATGGTCGGTATAATGTAAACCAGTATTGTTGCTAAGTCTCCTTTGACTGTTTATAAATTCATCCATCCTTTTAGTACTATCTTCAAATCTCTTAATCATCTCATTATGTTGTTGAATATTCACTTTATTTTTTTGTTTTTCATTTTCTTCTCTTAGTTCACCAATATCTTCAAATTTCTTAGCAAGTTCAATGTTCACTTGGTTGGAATCAAGCCTCATAGTAACCATCTGATTGGTGATCTCAAAGTAATGCTCGGTAAGACTTAGTATTTCAGTCTCTTTCACTTGTAGTTTTTCAATTATTTGTCTTCTATCATGATCAACAACCATATTTATTTCTTGTTCATATTTCTTTGCATCATTTATGACTTCAACCATTCTAACCATTTGTGTGTCTTGACCAATCTGCAGTGCTTTCACTTGTTCAGTAAGTTGTTGATTTCTTTCAGATAGCTTTGATATGATTCCTTCAGATGCATCAGATATTCTACAACATTTAGATCCAGATGTATCAAATGGGTCATGCATCTCTTATTCATGATAATCAGTCTCATTACAATGAGATGCCATATTTTTTCTCTTAACTGGTAAGTCTTTCAGTTTCTCTTTGGCTTCTTTATATTGTTCAATGTAGATCTGCAACTGCAATTTCTGGTTCTCAATAGTTTTATCAAGCATATACCTTTCCATCGTAAGATCTTTTCTCTTCAATGATTAAAATTCCTAAATAAAAGAAATAGCTCTGATACCTATTTTTGGAATGGTAGAAAGGTGTGTACTGAGAGGGGAGGGGTGAATTAGTACCCTTAAAACTTTTCAAAAGAAATCCTTGAAAACATAAACTATTTTAACCGACTGAGTAGCTTGCTTTCACCATACATGAAATTCCATTGCAGAAATGTAAATGCATGTAATCAAAACAATAAAACATTCATGAAACTCAATACACATAACACATGTATTTTGGTATCATAGAAACCCTTGTTAGAAGGTAAAAAAAGTGGTGGGGATGGAACCCACAAAGGTTCACTACTGCAGTAATAAAGTAGCTTGTTAGAGCTTACAAAGATTGATCACTTCTAGAGATCTAACCCTATTAGGAGTAACAATAAGATTAGTTATATCTACCTTGTGAAAGGATTTTGCAACACAATGTATGTGTGCACTTGGTTAGGAGATTTAAACAAAGATGGTTAAGTCTACTCTGTTAGGATATTTTGAATATGTTACAATTGTCAGAGAGTAACAAGAAATTGTGACTTGAATAGTAAAATCTAAATATTATTGATATCAGATCCTTTAATTGCAATGAGTTTATCACCTTGCTATGATTGATAATACCTTCTGTATTGCACAGTAGCCTTGTGTCCATTTTGAATAAATTGAATGCTTCAATGAAATCCTTGTGCTAAAACCCTTGTCTCCCCTTCAGATGTCCTTAGTGTGGTGGTTTCTTGATCATACTTTGATCATTACATTTCAAACTAACATCTTCACATTCATATATCAAACTATTTGACCTAATTAGGATTTTACAACATCTTAGAAAACCTAAGATCAACGATTTACAAAATTTAAATTGATGATCTATACATATAAAACATAACCAATTAATGATTACATCTGCTATTAATGTCCTCCTCGATCTTGGTAATCAGTTATCCAGCTCAAAAAAAATTTGTTACCTAGAATAATGTGCCATTACAAACTTTTATGTAATTTCTGGTTCACTTGGTGAATATTGTCTCTCGGTGCTCGGTGTTTCCTGCTCGGTGATCATTGTACTTGGTTAAATGTGTGCTCAGTTATCATTACCGACTAGACTTTCTTTGACTCAGTTACCAACTATGCAATTTGAATACTAATGATAACCTTCAAACCAATATGGAGTAATAGTGATAATCCCTCAATCATCGCAACTATTCATCTGTCCTGTATCCTGGTCACTCTGTCTTCGCATGAATAAAAGCTACTGTAACTCTTCACAATTATCACAAAAACTCAAGATTCATACATACTCCAAAATGTCTTCCTCTGAGCTTGCATGTCCCCTGCATCATATACTATCTTCGTTGTCCAAAACTGTACTGCTATCCTCTGTATTTCTGTTTACAAGACTTAGTCATTTTGCTATCTATATATCCAAAACTATGAACAAATTCAAGAGATCATCATTGCAAATGTGTTTCCATAAATTAAAACCTTCAAGTGTATCATATCACTCCAAAAATGCATCACTTGCCAATAGTATGGATTACATAAGAGTACAGTTTCAGACCAAGATAGTAAGTTTGATGGTTATTTTTGGAGGACACTTTGGAGGAAGATGAATACTGAATTGAAGTTTAGTTTTACATTTCCTCCACAAACAGATGGAAAAAAATAGGTAGTGAATATAAGCATGGGTAACTTACTAAGGTGTTTGGTTGGAGAAAAGCCTAGGAATTGGGATTTAGTTCTCGCACAAGCAGAGTTTACACATCGTAATTTAGTGAATAATAGTATAGGAAAGATACCATTTGAGGTAGTTAAAGACATGAATCCTAAGGTAGTATCAAAATTGAGGGATATCGGTCATGAAGTCAAAAGAGGTGTAGAAGCAAAAGAATATTCAGAACACGGGAATGAATTACACAATCAGGTGAAACAAGATTTGGAAGATATGAACTAGAAGTATAAGGAGAGAGATGATATGAAATAGAGACATAAGGAATTTGTTGTAGGAAATGAGCTGATGGTTTATTTGTGGAAGGGTAGATTTTTTTTTGGAACATATGAAAAGATGAAGATGAGGAAGTTTTGACCGTGAAAAATCTTGAGGAGATTTAATTTAGGGAATGCATATGAAGTAGAGTTACTAGATGACATGGACATATCACCTACATTCAATATTGTAGATCTGTATGAGTACCACGAAACAAAGTTTTGTGAAAGAGATGAATCATATGTTGAACAAAATTATTCTAAGAAGTATATGGAAGGGAAATAAAAGACTTTGGATAGAAAAATCAACAAAAGTACAAGGGGCAAGCAGTACAAATAATATCTTGCGAAATGGAAAGACATACCAGTTGAAGATTATGCATAGATTTCATAGGCTAAGGTTGACCATCTTAGTTTTCCTTTTGCGTCAAGAAAGAAAGAGGTTCACTTTTCAAATAACCCTAGGTGTCTGATGTAGGAGCATCTTGGGTTCTTGGAAATCTTGCATCAACCAATTTGTTTTCTTCTGTTTTCCAATTTGTCTTTTGCTGAGTTTCTTTCAGTGTTCCTTCAGTTTGGATCAATTTTGTCACACACCTCATCGAGTGTTCTTGGCATCATTTTCTACCTTCACCTAGGTTTTCATCTTGATTGGCTTCTTTGAATTTGAGATATCTTGGATTTCTAGAAGAATATATATGTTCTTCATGTTTCACAACCAGTTTGTATTTTTCAATCTTGTGAAGGATTTGAACCTGATTGACAAAGCTTTGTGGTTCACATTTTAGGGATTCTATATGCATGGCTGACCTATTTGTGGGTTCTCTCATCATGTTTTATTTATTTTTGAGAGATTCTTAAGATTTAGGTCCTGACCTATAATGTAATATGTTTCCTTATTCTTGGAAAATGTAATCTTTCTCAGTAGAACCTGATGCTTGCAAAGGATTTATAAACTCATGTAATGTATCCTTTACTAGCTTGCAGAAGTATTATAGCTTCAATAGGTAGAAATACTAGTGTGATATTTTGATCGATAGTATGAAAAGATAACCAATAAAAAGTTCTTGTAAGAATTTTCCTAGGCAATGTCAAGATCTAAAAGCTCAATAGAGAACACAAATAAGAGAGACACGATGATGATCAAATGAATAACTCAATAATGATTAAATGATAATGGATAATTGATCAATTATAATTGATTATGTGCAATGTAGATGTGTATGGATATATAGGCAATGCATGATAACTAGGAGATATGAAAGTGATAACCTATCAACCACACAAGGTGGAATCACTGTTGGAAATACAATAATGGGAAAGAAAGATACTGAGAGGGGGGGGTGAATCAGATCTTCAAAATCAAACACTTAAAACAAAATGATCCACATTCATACATAAATGAATCTAATGTAATCCCAGATAGCATCCACACAATGAAATAAGTAACTCATAACACAATAACTTGGTAACCTAGAAACCCAAATAGGTAAAACTGGGGTGGGGATGACACCCACAAAAATTATCCACTACTACAGTAATAAAGTGTACCGGTTAAGGTTACAAATGTTTGATTACAAAATTTAATCTACCCTGTGAAAGGTCTGCCCTGTTAAGAGCTTAAGATCATTACAATCTACCCTGTTAAAGGATTTCAACTCATAATAAAGTAAGCACTCTGTTAAGAGATAAGGAAAGGTCTGCTAGAACCACTCTGTTAAGAGATTTTCACCTGATACAATTATTAGAATGTCTCAAGTATTGATCCTTCGTTATGCACTCTGATGCTGATGACAGATCTCCTCTTTCCAGTACCTTCTATGATCTCATAATATGATATAATCTTTACTCTGTTGTTCACTGTGTTCTTGCTCTGCTTGATCTTTGCTTCTTAACAAAATAACCCTCTGTGCATTTCACTTCTGAAAATGCAGTCGCCACACACCACATACATACAAAATAGGGTTCAGAAGCAATCTAATATACCTATTCAGATCTGATAGCAAGATCTAGATCAATGATCAAGATCTGATATCCATGCCTTGATGGTAAAACAATTAATGCTTACAATGAGTCATGCATAGGATAAAACAATTAAATGCATAACTAACTCCATATGAGAATATTAAATGCATACATTAGTCAGCCCAAAAAGCTTATACAAGTCAGCTAGATCACTTATCCTTGAAGTTTGTATCATTCCAGACATGTATACAAAAACTGTCCTGCTCGGCACTTGACTGTTTGTCGCTCGACACTTAACATCCCTGTGTCTTACCCGGCTTGGCAATGTAACTCGACTCGGCAATGTAACTAGGAAAACTAAAATACTTCTCGACAATGTTGCTTTGCCTTGCATAGTTTTATCTCGGCCACAGGGATAGCCAACTAAAAATTCCTAAGTGATTGACTAAGTGTTGGTCACTAATCATCAATAGATCTTAGAGATTAACAATCTCCCCCTTTGATATTAGTGGCAAAAACACTTATCATTACTTCCATTCATTTCATCAAAATATTTCCTAAGTCTACAAAGTACTACTCCCCCTAGGAATATACTCAGAATAATTCATACAAAAAGTTTACATGCCTTCAAAATTTATATACAAGTGAACCTGTGATGTACTGATGTATTCTTTCATAATTCCTTACCAACTTGCTTACTAACTTCCCCCTTGTTTTTGTCACTGATTGCTGGTGGGGTTAAGTTGTACTTATCTAGAAATTGTTTATGAAGCTGCAAGGTGGATTCAAATGTGGTATCCCAACTTTCTTTTGCAATCTTCATAACTTCCAATTTTATTTCTAGCTTGGCAGCTAGACTCACTAAACTTTCTACAGTCGATAGATTTTCACTGCTCTATGATAACCCCTTTGCTTTTGAGAGTTCCTTCTGTATTACCTCCAAGTGAGGCAACAGACTTGTTTGAATAGTTATCAATTTGGCCCTTATTCAATCATCTTCAGCCATAAGCTCGGCTATTCTCCTTTGTGCATTTATCAACTTATTAAAATGTAAAGAACTAGAGGTAGTATATTTACCTAAAGTAGCACCAGTTGATCTCAAATCTAACTGTAGCTTCTCAACAAGCTGTAGATTATCCTTTGTGAAAAATTCAACATCACATAATTTCCTATACAAAGAATAAACATTGGCTATAACTTTCTCTAAAGTTTCTACAAGAATAGAAAGTTCAACTTGTTTTGTTGCTATCTCTTCTGAGATCTTCTCTAGAATTTTTCTCTCAAATCTTCTCCGAGACCATTGTAGAAGATTCTCATTACTGTCTATGTCCTCATCTATTACTTTCTGTATAATGTTGACTAGCGATCAATGATTGTAGTTTGAGGCGTTTCATCCTCTAAGTCAAAAGCCTTTGCAAATATGTCTTTAATGTCATGCAACACCTACTTTTGCTTTTGTTCAATCTTCAACTCTTTCTGTCTCTTCTTCCTCTTAAGAAATTCTTGAAGAGTCCCTATTTGTTCAAAAGATAACTCATTGGGATTCCATTGTGGAATGACAATGACTTCATCTAATGTTACATCTAGAATCAGAGACTTCTTCTTCAAGATTTTCTTCTTCTTCAATTCTGGAGAACTTATGCTCGGTAGCATAATATCTTTTCCTTTGACAGTGTCAACATCTAATGCCTCTTTCAATTCTGTCAATATTGTTTGGGGGTTCGACATACTCCCAGTTTTGGAACTAGTGGGAGTGGATGATGCAGAGTGTGGTAGATCAACCAACACTTGCATTGCCTCTACTTCTTTAGGCTTATCAACAATACCCTTCATTCCTACTCCACTATCTAAAACTGTCTTTACAACCTCTAAAATAGGTGGATGCTGTGAAGTTACCTCTTGTTCATTTGTTTACTGTTGTCCTTAACCTTTTTGATCACTGCCAACTTCAATTATTTCATTAGACGCTGTGGTCTTTCCTTCTTCTGTATCATTTTCCTTAATAGGTGAGTCAGTGTCTTTACCACTCGACATCTCTTTTTCCTCGGCATTCAAATTGCTTGGATCATCAACTATATAATCCAGAGGATTGTCTGCAGTCAGATCAATAGAGTTTGTTGCATCTAATGCATCTTTTTTCTTGTCCTATTCTATGGCAATTTGATCTTTAGGTATCTATGGTTCAGGGGTAGCCTTTACTTCAGCTTCTTTGGTCTTCTGCTCAGATTTCCTTTCACCAGATTTCTTATCTTTTGGAACGAGCAGTCCAAAGATCTCTTTCCAAATCCTTATGCTCTGATGTACTACACCTTCAATGTCATTCTTCAAAACAACATAGCCTCTGAGTTTAGGAACAAACCTACTCTTGTACTCCTCAATAAATTTGACTTTTTTCTTTGAGGTTAACTCAGGTATCACCTGGGCTAATGTTCCTTCCCTGATCTATCTTTCTGTGGAAAGTGCAAATTCCCATTTACTTGACAGAAAATCATAAAGTTCATCTGGCACATGATTTCCTATCTATGTAGGAGTTAATTTTAAAGTACTCATCATGTCCAAGAGTGCTTCCTATACTTTGTGCCTATCTGCTGTTTTCAACTTTTCATACTTAATGAACTTGAATGTTGCTAACCCTGCTGAATTACTCAAATTATCACATACCTCATCAATGCTTGCTAGTTTCTTGAACTAAACTTTAGGTATGTTGCTGGGTTCGTCAGTTTTTGTCTTCTCCTCATCACTATCTGTTCCCAAATTTAGTCTTCTTTTCAGTCTCTTTGCTGGCTTACTCGACTCAGGATTAGGAGAAACCTTTGCTTCCTTTCCAGAACTACTTTCTACAACTTTCCTTTTACCATACACTTTTGTTTGCACTTCTACTGGGGAAGTAATAGTAGATCCTCTATTCCTCGAATGATTAGCTGTAGGAGGTGTAATCTTAGGTTTGGCTTTGCTTTTCTTGGTTACTATTACAATTGATGGTTTCTTGCCCTTAGCTTTCTTAGTAACCTCTGCAGATGCACTGACTTCCTCCTCTGTAGAAATATTATCACCTTGTCCAGTGGTCATGCCTAGAGGTGCATCCTCAGGTTCTTCATCACTACCTAAGCCAACCATTTTTTTGAGATTTTTCACAATCTTCTTTCTTTTCCTCTCCATAGTTCCTTCATTCAATCTTCTAGAAATTTTAGCCTTAGCTTCATCAAAATTTCCAAATCTCTCTGCTATATTGTCAATTGCCTCGGCTAGGAGTGCAGTGATGGTAGATAATGCTTCATAAATATTGATTTCATATGGAAAGGGTTCTAAGCATGTTACCCTAGGAGTCACTGCCTTGATATAAGTATTATCTGTATCAACTAGAAAATAGATTTCCTCATAGTGCTTCTCCACCAGTGACTTAGGAATCCTAGTCCTTAATCTCATTCTCTTCTTGAATTCTACCAAATAGCTTCCCATAATGTTATTGAAATTGCTCCCTAGTTTCTCAATACATTCACCAATCTGAACAGTTATGGGCCTATCCTTTTTCCAAACAATATTTCCTAGTGTAGGAAATGTATCTTGAATGTAGAAGAATATACAAACTAGTAAGGAACCAAAATTACATGATGAGCTCTTAGCCTTTCTGATTGATGCTAGGTTCTCAGCTAACTATGTCTGGTGTAGCTCAGAAAGATCATATGTGTGACTCTTCTTCACAATTTTCCATTCCTGATCAATTTTTGTACAAGGAACACTATCCAATCTGCTGGACTGATAGAACTTATGTGCTATAACCCTTACTCCAAAATCAAGTTCTAGGTCAGTAATTGTAGAGATAGGCATACCTCTGTTATTCCATACTACTCCAGTGTTCAATGTAATCTCTTCTTTGTTGTTATCCCTCATGGTCTGTTTTCCATTAACTACAGGATATCCAGTCACTCGATGAATCATGCTTTTGGTGATCTTGACTGGTCCATTATCTAACCACATACACATGTCATGAACTCGGCTAAGGATAACTTTTATCCATTCATCTTTGAAACCTTGGGGAAAATCTAGGGCACAAGTTAACCCTTTGTCGGCTGGATGTTTGAATTTTGCCTTCAGAACTCCATTATCACATAATTTACTATAGGATTTCCTCAATTCACTATCACCTACTTCTCCAATATTAACCATATAACACGATCATACATCATGAATCATAAGTACATTGGGTGGAATGGATGAGAGGGCTCCCATTAAATCACTCTGTATCGCACTTTCAGGAATGACTCGAAAGTTGAGAGGTTCACATTCATCACTCTGTATCAACTGAATTTGTTCTGGTTCTGAAGAAATTGCAGCCATAATTCTAAAATTTAGGGTTTGAGAGATGGAAAATAGAGTACATCGGCAAGTAGCTCTTCACATTGTTCACTATTTACTATTCACCTTAGGATTGCCGATGGCACGCTGGTAAAACCTTTGATGCTAAACTCAGTTAAGATCAACTCTGCAAATTACTTCAATCACTCCGCTAACCAGTAAAAATCACAAGGCAAAAATGAAATGTCGACTGTTCATCCTTTATAAGCTTCAAAGGGTAAAGGTAGGTGACCATTGAATGTTCTGCCCGTTGAGTTAGTGCAAGCCAACTGTCCTCGGCTTTAACACAACTTGCATCCCACTCGACTCACTACACTCGGCCTTCACAAAATTTACTCGGCCAACAAAACTCAGCACTCACTAAAGAACTCGGCTTTAGTGTCCATGAATAGTACTCAGCACCTATTAGTGCAGTTAACTCATCTCGGCATTTGTCTTCAAAAATATGTCTTGGTGCATCTTAGCATATGCAAATATGGACTTTTGTACATTTTATGTTAGAAACTGATGTAAGATAAGAATTTTAAATACATTTCCTTACATACCTCTTTCTCTTAGTTGGAGATGATGTGATCACCTGATCCATTGGATTGGGTGACCTCGGCTTCATTAGCTTCACTGCTGCATGGTTCAGACTTCTTAACCCATGTCTTGTTCATC
>MU225542.1:1089592-1105109 GCA_018584345.1 Thuja plicata
AAGTAAGCACTCTGTTAAGAGATAAGGAAAGGTCTGCTAGAACCACTCTGTTAAGAGATTTTCACCTGATACAATTATTAGAATGTCTCAAGTATTGATCCTTCATTATGCACTCTGATGCTGATGACGGATCTCCTCTTTCCAGTACCTTCTATGATCTGATAATCTGATATAATCTTTACTCTGTTGTTTACTGTGTTCTTGCTCTTCTTGATCTTTGCTTCTTAACAAAATAACCCTCTGTGCATTTCACTTCTGAAAATGCAGTCGCCACACACCACATACTTACAAAATAGGGTTCAGAAGCAATCTAATATACCTGTTCAGATCTGATAGTGAGATCTAGATCAATGATCAAGATCTGATATCCATGCCTTGATGGTAAAATAATTAATTCTTACAACGAGTCATGTATATGATAAAACAATTAAATGCATAACTAACTCCATATGAGAATATTAAATGCATACATTAGTCGGCCCAAAAACCTTATACAAGTCGGCCAAATCGCTTATCCTTGAAGTTTTTATCATTCCAGACATGTATACAAAAAGTGTCATGCTCGGCACTTGACTATTTGTCGCTCAACACTTAACATCCATGTGTCTTACCCGGCTCGACAATGTAACTCAGCTCGACAATGTAACTAGGCAAACTAAAAAACTTCTCAGCAATGTTGCTCGGCCTTGCATAGTTTTAGCTCAGCCACAGTGATAGCCAACTAAAACTGCCTAAGTGAATGATTAAGTGTTGGTCACTAATCATCAACAGATCTTAGAGATTAACAATCACATGTCCACCAAAGGTAGATCATCCTCCATTGTACAATAAAGTATGTGCAACGATGAGAGGATGATAATGTGATAAGAGCACTAAAGGTGGATCTAACACATGAGATAATAACTATCACCACCTAAAGTAGAATTTTTCCTACACCATGTGTTACAATGAAATAAAAACTCCTAGGTGTCTCAATGACAATCTACTATGGAATGCATTATTGTAAGTAAGCTTAATTAAAGTATACTTAAGAATATTTAATTACACCAATGCCCCCCTTAAGTGCAACTTAGGGGAATGCACTTAAACTCACAATTCTAGATGACAATGCAAGATGGGTCCCAACTACTAGGCCATGTTAAGTACCCATGCACAATATGAAAGTGAAAAAGATATGCAATGCAATCTCTCATAAAGTGGAGAAAGAGAGAAAACCTCATGGGAAAAACCCTCCCCCAAAAAGAGAGATGAAAAAACAAGATGCATGGATGGATGAAGTAATCAAGACCCCTCCATTATGATATATATCATGTATATACAATAAAGAATCCCCCCATAGGAAGGAAACAAGGAGACATGATACCCCCCATAAAGAATAATATCCTCCAAGGAAGGTCAGTGTTTGAAGATAAAACATAGTCTAATGGCTACAAATAACATTTATTCCCTTAGGAAGAAGATAGACCAAGTATAGATGCAAGAAGGCTTCCCATTGTGGATAGGAAGTGGGATGGGAAATCCAAATGAAGTATGATGTCTCTAAAGTGTGATCAAGTGTCTCCATGTCCTTGGTTGATGAATATGCCACTTACCAATCATGAACATATAGCCCAATAGAAGAAGGTGACAAACAAGGAACCAATGGTAACAAATCCATGTAGGAATTTGGATCAAGATCCAAAGACAAGGATATATCCTCAAAATAGGAAGTATGAAGAGAAGAAAAGAAACCCCCCTATATAAGGTACACCCATGGTATATGCTCCTAGATCAATGTAGAAATTACACCAAGAAAACTGAATGATGTTCCTCCCCTTAGGAAGAAGTAATGCCATAGGTGTATCAATGAATCCTCCCCAATCTCTAGGAAGAATCCTCAAAATGTATGATATCTCAAGAAACTGAATAGGAATCTCCAACACATATGTATGATCAACCATACAATGTGACATCTCAAGTGAAGTTTGAGACTCATGAAAACCAATCTCCAAAGACTCAAATGTCTTCTCTGAAGTAAAAGAGACCTCCACATGTTGTATCAAAGGATCCACAATCATGTCAAACTCAAAAGAATGATCAAGTGAAGAATGATGATGGTCAGAGTGTTCCCTCACAACAACTGAAGAAGGATCATCTTCAACAAATAGAAGATGAATGTCATCAATGTAGTCTCCCAAATCCTCAATGTAGGACTCCACAAACAAACCTGTAATGTCTCTCAAGAAGTCATACCAAGGAAATGAAACTGGAAAGCAAGGAATACCCTGCTGCACTGAATCACAAAAAAAAAGGTTAAAGCAGTACCAGTATCAACAAGAGAAATAGGAGGTGTGATCTCAAGTGGAGAAGTAGAAGCAACTTTAGCAGCCTTAGCAGCCTTACGTTGAGCCTTTAACTCTTCACAACAGTCAAGTGTCGCAATATAATCAAGAAACCATAATGTTTTCTTATCATAAGGAATATTATTTCCATCATCAAGTGGAATAAGGCAATCTACAATTGGATCTTTGGGAAATGGAGGAACATGAGGATCGCCAAAATGCTCCTAAATAATGGTCCAACATGTCCGTGGGCACGTAATATCCTCAAGCATGGATTGGACTTTAGGAAAGGAAGAGATGTTGTAATATATCAATCCCATGATATATTTGTTCTTTTCATGCCAAGCTATTTATTTCCACTCAAAAGTTGGAATAGGAATGAGTCCATAAAGATGAGGCAAAATCATCAACCATCTATAATAAGTGATGATACCTTTTTCCCGTGACTCATAATAATCCCTATTTAAATGCACAACTATAGGATGAATTGTATATTCCATGATTTTGGTCATGATGTAGTTCTCACATGATACAAAATGAGATCAAACAATTAATGCACCCCCCAAAATGAAATGAATCAAAGAACCCCCCAAAAGAGATGATTTTGGCACTTTACATGTAGTGCGTGTACAATTGCCACTTGCTAAAATTGGTCAAAGTGGACTTTTGATTTTGATTAATATAATGGAAAATTTGAAGCGATAACATACTCACACAACCAGGACACAAGATCACTAAATGATCCAATTGATTACGAGTACCAAAATAGGCCAAAAAATACCAAAGTTTGAAAGTGATATTTTCATCCAAATAAGCTTATAATCTGATAGAAAATCTAGAAATTTCTCAAAACATCATGCACTTTGAAAACAATTGCACCTGAAAATGTGTCCGTATGAGCCCAAATGAAGCCTATGAAGTTGCAAAATCAAGGATTAGACAGGAACAATCACCAAAATCTGAGATTTCTGCAAAATCTATCCACAAAATCCAGAAAAGAACACCACCACAAGAAAATTCATGATTTTCTACCCAAAATCTTTAAAAAAAAATGCATCACAATTGACCTCAAAATGACCAAGTTATGAGGGTTGTTTGAAAACTGCCTCCAAAACTGAAACTACAATCCATGAGGGGTCCAAAAATATCCAAGTCTGATGACGTCAGATATGCATAGGCTTAAATTTGACAGCTTGGAGGCCATAAAAAAATCCAATAACCCTGAAAAATGATACTCAAATAAACGTCAAATTTAATTATTTTGGAAAGATGTCACCTTTACTTTGCTGACTCGACCAACTACTAATGTGGCACTTGATCAATGCCCAATAAGATCTTTCCCTATGTCAGATGCTGAGGAGGAAAAAAAATGTAGGTGGGCTGACTAGATGTCTTGTTCGAGCTGACAGTGCATAGAAGTCGGATCAATATTTGCTCGGGCAATGCTAAATGTTTGGGAATGTCGCGGTGTCAGGCGAGCTTGGGCTGCTAGGCAATTTGGGAGCTCGTTAGGAGACCGCAGAGCCGAGATGAGTGTGTTTTGTGGCTGAGTTGAAGATGCAAGGAAGATCAGATCTACTGAGTTGAAGTTGAAGCTCATGGTGAATCAAATGGCCAGCGGTGGAGAGGACTGCGCTCGGTGGCGAGTAGGGCAGAGCTGCACGCCGTGACAGGGAGGACAATGAGAAGGACGCCTGCGGTGGTGGCCCTGTGCGAAGACACCTCTGATCCAAGCTATAGAGATTGTGCGACACGGTGGGATGAGGGTCGAGTCTGTGTTTGAATGAGCATGGGATTTGACTTGAGCACTTGGAAGCGCAGAGAATGCCGAGAAGAGGCGAGTCGTGTTGGAGGAAACTGTGACTGCGCGGAGGTGAGGCGACTCATTGTTCGTTGTGCATGGTGGCTAGAGCACCGAGCCTAGCGCTTGGTGGAGCTTGCAACTCATCGAGGCTAACTCACAACTCACCGATGTGTGTAGGTGAGTGGGTGGGAGCGGTGGGATTTATCCCACATTCATCACGTGGGGTATGATAATGAATTTTAAAAATTGCCACGCGCCAACGTAACAACAATTTTGACTCTGCGGAATATGTATGTCGCTTCTTGTATGGTCGATGTGTGTGGTAGAAGTGGTGGCAGGGTTAGGGTTTGACAACTAAGCTCTATCACCTGTAGACCTGCACGAGCCACTAACCTTGCTACCCAAATCCGACAGCGAAAGCTTAAAAGGCCAAATTTTTGCACAAAAATATTCTGACAAAAATAATTATTGTAGATTATGGAAATAATAGAATATCTAAATTAAAATTCACCAAAAATCATTACCAAATTTCAGATCTGGTTTTAAGGGTCAGATTTGCAAAAATCAATTTCCTCAAATTTGACTTTTGCCCAAAGTAGGCAAATTTATAGTCAAAATTCATTAGAATTGCCACTCAGATGCAATGTTGAGGTCCGATTTTGCTCAAAATGCTCCCACAAGATGTTGATCCCAGATATGAATTGTAGCCATCCAAAGGTTGAAGCAAACTAGGCTCTCCAATGGCTATGCAAAGAAATCTTCTATAACTCTGATGCCATGTAACAATTTTCCTAAGGTAATGCCAAGATCTAGAAGCTCAATAGATAGCACAAATAAGAGAGACAAGATGCTCATCAAATGATAATGGATAGTTGATCAGTCACAATTGATTAAGTGAAATGTAGATGTGCCTGAATATATAGGCAATGCATGATAATTAGGAGATATGCAAGAGATAACCTATCAACCACACAAGCGGAATCACATATCCACCAAAGGTGGATCATCTTCCATTGTACAATAAAGTATGTGCAAACATGTGCAACAATGAGAGGATGATAATGTAATAAGAGCACTAAAGGTGGATCTCACACACAAGATAACAACTATCACCACCTAAAATAGAATTTCTCTTACACCATGTGCTAAAATGAAATGAAAACTCCTAGGTGTCTCAATGACAAACTACTATGCAATGCATTATCCTAAGTAAGCTTAAGTAAAGCATAATTAAGAATATTTAATTACACCAACAGTTTTGAACACAGCCATGTACGCCTAGCGTGTAAGCCTGCATGTTGCGGATCCATTATACTTGATTTCTTGAAGATAATAAGAAGGCAGATCTTGCATATCTCTCTATTATTTTGTGTTGCTTCCATTGTAGGACTCTTGCAGAAATGATTGGACTGACTTCATTGAAGTTCCTCTTATCCTTGGTTGTACCACATACATAGACTTCTACCATATGTAGACCACATTTCCTATGTGGCTGAGGTCATCTCATAACACCCTGTCTTCAATCACCTCTCACACAGATCAATGTAATGGCTCCTAACCATTTCTTATGCATCCCTTTCCTTGGCAATCTTCACACTTTTTTTTCTCATCCTTCATACTTATGATAATTATGTGACATTTACAATGCAGTTATTAAATTGCTCACACATGTTCTTCACATGAACCTCTCAGTGCAACAACAAACACCAACAACATCACTATTTTGAGGCTAAGATCTCTACGTGTCAATTCTTCACGTTTCTACTTCAGCTAATAACTTGATAACCTCATCAAAACCCTTAATAGTTTCAATCTTCAAACATGCCCAGCAGAGACTCAAAAGATCACACTCATGATTTTGGGCCCTCCCGCAAGGAACTAGGCCCAGGCCAACTCTAATACCATTTGAAGAATTTAAAACAATAGTCCTAGATGAGTACAAATATTAAATAGAAAAATGAAATATAAAACAACTACAGTGAAAAACAAATTTACACAAATCTGCAAACTTGATTTGATTTTCAACCCTTTTATATTATTCTCTGAAATATTACATAAAATGGAGCAGCTCCAAAATAGCACTCAACACACCAATTTTTAACACAAAATATAGAAATAGTTAAAGAGAGCATGTTGCCTCCAAAAGCAAAGTTGGACTGTTAGCTTCAAATATAAATGAACTAAAACAAGAATAAAATATTTCCATCAGAACTAGCTTGCTAAAGTAGAAGTAAAATTTATTTTGATATGTTACTAAATGCTAACAAACTAGTGAAATATGAACCAACTTAGAAGCTCTAGAGAATTATCTAGTTGGCTTAGAAACTACTAAGATTGCCCCACACTACTTTCCAACAGACAATCGACGCCCTTTGAGGGCTTTTATTAGTTCACTAATTTTCAGTATTTTACATCTGACATCTACGCAGGCTTCAATATGAAGTCTTACGTTCCTCCATCCTTACATCTGCTCAATTACAGAGTCCATAATTATTGCAATTACTATACAAGAAAACATCTCTCTTGGAAAACCCAAAAGCTAATATGGGGATATATGTCAATGGTGTAAATACCTGATCATCTAGGAAGCCTCATTCTCATATGACATAATGACCACTGGAATATCCTTCAATGTTGATTCCTGTTATAAAAACTGTAAGCCAATTTTTATTCAAGAAAAGAAGAAAATTCATTTACATTTTGAATCTATTGTAGACAAGAAGATTTACCTTTATTGTCTTCAGCAATTGTGTAGCCTGTGATTCATGGCATACAGTAGTCTGTGATTATCAAATTCACATTCAATTCCCGCATCAAACTCAGATGGGTTCTCCGCAATAACTAGCTGAAACAAAACCATAATATCATAACATAAAGTTATGAAGATTTGCAAGCGGTGCTTACATTGTTGTGGTCATCGTGCCTAACCCCAAGAAATCCAGAGCTTTTCTTCCACTATCAACAGTTGTTACTGCATTTCAAAGGGACTTTTTTAATCATAGCAACAATAGAATATCCAAGTAATATTTCAATATGAACTGAAAACATAAAAAGTAATTAATCGCTTACAACCATTGTAAGAAGAGTTCCTCAACAACTTCTCTATAACTTTTCTATCTATAGCACTGTCATCTACAGACAGGACATGAGGCTGGAATTGGGACAAGCTCAGACCCACTTCACTAAATTCATCAGAAGTTGAACTCATATTGTTCTGTTATAATGAATTCACTGTTCTGCTATAATGAATTCACAACTTACTTCAATGCCCAAAATATTCTTATGCTCTTCCATAAAGACTTGCATATCCTCTGTAACTCATTTCAATGCCCAAAATACAATATGCATTAATGGTGAACTGTAATACCAATTCAGTTTCCCTGCCTCCCCTGAAGACACTCCAGCTCTAAGCATTGGTCTTTCCAAATTTAATCATCCCCTGTTTCCCACTATACAGATTCAGACCTTTCTCATTATGATAACTGCATTCATGATTGATGCATTATAATATTTTGTCAAGTCAGTAGATTAATTTTTCCACGTACCCAGCCTCCCATGGTTTCTGTTCATCAATATTGACCCTGGTTTTGTTAACCGGATCTTCCATCGTGACTTTTAAAGGGTTTGCCTCTGTAGTTTTCGAAATCATTGTCGATATAAAAAATGATCTGATTTGCTGTGATGAGATTCAATTGTCAAATTTATCTACTCATCTCAAAGACGACTGATTTGAAAGATTTTGATTCTTTCTTCATCGTCTCACTCCAAGCAGTATTCTCTTGTTTATGTCTTCATATTCAACTTATAAATCGATCGTCGACTGAACCGATTTTATAAATTAATTTATAAATCTCCAGCTAAAATTTTCTTTGGGCACAATCAGGACCTCATTTCTTATAGTGGCGGAGTTTTTGATTGCAAGAAGACTTGATCTCTGGTGGGCTCAATGAGAACCAAACGACTCCACGAACAGACCAAAGGCCCATTTACATTTAAGTTATTGTTTTGAGTTTTAGATAGTAATGATAACTATGAGATGAATTGTTGTAAATTTAGGTGCTCTAATGACCATTAAAAAGTGGCATCTGTAGTTTATATATAGAATGACCCAAACTCTTTGCTATTTGTACTAATAAAATTTTAACTTTTACAAATTTCGTGATTGACACTTATGATTCCATACATGAATACCCTGCATTTAATATTTTTAATACCCTAATTTCAATTTTTTAATGTTACTTTATAAAAGATATTAAGTCATGTTTTATATATTTTTAATGTCCATTAAATAACTACCATTGTATCATTAAAAAGTAATACATTTACCCTAAATATAATTTTTAACTACATTGTTATGACATCTTTACATTTATGTGAGCAAAAACCCCTTGTCCATCACCATAATAATGAAATTAATGCATGGTGAATATGGTATTGCATGTAATATCCTTTAAATCCAATGAGGAGGGGGATTAAGAGAAGGAGCAGGGGAAAGCAAAGTAGGAGGAGGAAGAGGAAGCAAGATGTGTAGAAACAACTACCTATATAATTTTGAAGGGAGTGATGCATAAAAAAATTAAAGCTTGGTACAAACTTATTATAGAAAGTAGGTAAAAAGATTTATAAATATATAAATAGTGATATCATAATACAATGAACAATGATTTACATGTGGAGAGCCCTTTCAAGAGATAAACCCTACTTCAAAAATTGCCTAATATATAATCAAATATGAAAAAGTTACAATACATGTGCAATGCAATTATTTAGTGGGGTATTTCACTAGCAATTAAACTTGAAAGGATTTCAACAATATTCTAATTCAACATTCATGTGCCTATTTAAATGATCATATGAAACCACTTCCTTAAATACAATTGTTTACTCAAACAAAATAAACAAAAAATAGAAATGGCTTTTAAAACTATGCTACAAAAACCATCAAAAGATGGTGCCTAATTTAACACTAGTTTTCAGCACCAGCCTTGAAGATTCCTTACAATCTGCTAAAAATAGTAAAATAATAAATCATCTATAACTTCCAATTTTACCTACTTAATATGGGCACACAACTTGTTAGTATTCCAGAATCCTGCCAAAAGCTACTTGTACAGGGTTTTGGGGCCCCTTCAAAACCCGTTATACCTAATTAAAAACTTGTTAGTATTCAATATCCTGAAATAGAAAATCTATGACATATGATAAAGCTTTTCATGGTTGTAAAATATTCTAAACAAATTCCCACCATTCTTGGATCTTATGAGTCATAAGATACTATCATTACTTGACATAAAAACCAAGAAAAGAGTGACTAAAAATATTCTAAATATATCCACTTTAAGATAACATTAACTTATGTACAATATATTGGTACATAGAATCAAATGCTTTACAAAAATTTCAATGCCTTATTTGAGGTGAAACACAAAAAATATTTAAAATATAATATAAAATATACTAAATAATTACAATAAAAATTAAATCAAATTAAATTAAGTTGACCACTTGAGAATTTTGAAACACCTTAACTCCTAAAACTCTACCAAATTCTGAATTTTTTGAAAGCTACCTACGAGTAACATACCATCATAGAATCAACTACTAGGTACCAAGAGGTTGATTAAATTTTAAAAACTATTTGAATGTCTCTATGCTCATAGGTTTGGTCAATACCTTTGCAATGTCCACAAAATTCTCTACATATATTATCTTCACCTTACTATACTTAATCATTTGTATCACAAATTAGTGATACTAAGCATTTATATGTTTAGTTCTAGAATTAAAAATAATTTTTTTTCACTAGGAAAATTACATTCTAAGTATCACAATAAATTGGAGTTGTAGCTTTCTATTCAAACCCAAATTTCTAAACACAATGTATCTTAATACAAATGGATTCTTTGTAGTCACAAGTGTTGTACCGTATACTGTGCCTTTATAATGAACAAGATGACCAAATCCTATTACTTATCCAGCCTATAAGAGCACCAAATAGAGTAAAAGCATATAAGCCCGCAGATCTTCTACTATCGATATTTCTTGCCTAGTTTAATTTAACATAACCATGAATATTTAGGGAATGCCTATCTCTGATAGCATAAAAATACAAGGAATACATTAAGGCACCTCACAAATATTTGAAGAATATTTTGACAAAGGCCCAATGAACTCTTCTAGGATTAAATGTATATCAGCTTAGTATTCCTACTACTTGGGAAATATTTTGTCTAATACAAATTATAAAATAAATTATGAATACAAGTACACTCCAATAAGGCACTCTAAACATGCATTTCATCTTTGAGGAGGATATAGGAAAATATGTAACAAATAAATGCATTCTCAGAGTGTAGTGTCATAAATTGCATTCCTATGAAATTTCTTGCTTATCTAGGCCCTATTTTAGCATTATTGGCCTTCCATGCCTAACATACTTGATCCGACTCAGTTTCAACTATGATTTTGGCTTCTCCTTTCAATTTAGGACCTCAAGTCCCAATTTGGGATTGTATTGGAGGGAGAAAGGTGCCTTGGGCACCCTGCACTTAGGAGTGGGCCAACCTAGGTGCCCTACTCCCTCATGTTTGAGCCCAAATTTAAACCACTTAATGATAAGCTTGTTTAGTAGGAATTTTAAAATCGTGTTGGCATGCTTCAAATTTAACACCCTAAAATGCTTTAGAGAGGTATATAAGCATGTTATCCTCCCTTATTTGGACACACACTCAACTCAATTCAAGATCTCAACTAGAATTTCACATCTCAGATCCTTAAGAGAAAGATATCAAGCATCTAATGCATTGAAGACAAATTGTAATTTATATATCTACACGTTTGTGATGGCATCCATGATCTTTGTATCGCAAAGTCAACTACATCTAGTCAATATAAATATATTTATGACCATTTCAGCATCAAAAAGTTTCATGAAGGTATAAGCATTGCATTTTCAGATCTAGCCTCTACTACCTAACATCACACTTTCAATTCAAGTTTAATTTGTTTCAAATTGAAAGTGAATTCCTAAACCAGGGTTTAACTTAGGTAAACCCCTTTTTACACAACACATCTTCTTTTTTTCTGTGGAAGAATAGGTGCCAAACGTACAGAAAGAGTTACAAAAAGATTAGGAGGAGAACTACAATATGTGACTCATCAGGGTTGGAATTGTGGGGGCCCCAAGTAACATACCCACGAGAGACTCCTACATTAAAGATACACTTCTATCAATTAGGTAGTTAGGGATAGAAATTTAGAAAAATCACCAATTGATGGATTAAGAGATTTTTCTCCAAAGGTAAAGATACTTTTTAATTTATATTTAATACCAAAAAAAATCCGACCACATAACAACCCCTATCACCTAACTCACAAAATCCTGACTCGAAGGGACTCCACTAGGAAGAGAAGCCTTAGAGAGGGCATCATTCAAAAGGCCACCAAGTAGAAGATGGGCCCCTAGAGGGCCTTTAGCACTCTTGCATATCTCTTCACGTGCACTATTCAGAGAAAAGGAAGCAGGGACCTTGAGATTTGGGATAATAGATCCTCCTAACAAGACTGCAATAAGAAACACATCATCCTGCAATTTGATGATAGTAAAACCTACACCACCCTTTGAATTCACACCAACATCTCTCCATTCACACCATCTGGACTTGGGGCAAAATTTCCTGCCCATTTCAAATACAAATTCATTATTGCACCAGAAGAAACCTCCATTTGCACTACTTTACCATAGTAATATGTCTCTTGCAATTAAGTGTGCATTAATTACAGGATGCAAAATAATATGATAAAGATGCGTCCTTGAATAATAAACTTGAAATTAGAAACGTTAAAAAAATATCTTGAATATAATTAGATTTCCATTAGTTTTTATTTTTAGAATGATAAGATGAAAGTTTATATCATGTTGGCAAATTCTTTTTCCATGGTTATTACAATTTCCTTTTTTTATAATATTCAACACAATTGAAGTTACTTGAAAGAACAACTTATCAATTTTTACATCACATTATATTAAACAATGAACAATTATTCTACTTAGAAATTAATAAAAATTAAGAAAATAATATTTAAAAATGGATAAGGTCATGCTATCAAAGAAATCATTCAGATCATTTAATTTTATAATTATTTAGGAGGAAAACTTAAATAGGTGTATGACATTTTCACCAAAATAAATTGAAAGCAATATATGCTTTTTCAAAACAATGAACAAATACAAAAGAATGAATGGAAAACCTAGCACTAATTGCATCTAGGTGATGCTCCCAGAGGTGAAGCATTGGGAGTTCTCGGGAGGTCACCCATCCAAGTACTACTCTATCTCAAGTGCGCTTAACTATGAAGTTTCCTCCATGGTTAAGCCCACTTTGCTTGCAACCCCATTTGCAAAACCTTCAACAAGTGTTGTGCCTTATGAACCATTCATTCGAAAGCCCCTTAAGCTCATCAATTGATAAGAAGGAGATATTTTCCACAAGTCAAATTGTGATATTGCTATCAGGGTTCAACTCTGTAGTTTTTGAGTCAAACTCAGTGACTGAGTTTGACTCAAAAACTACAGAGTTGAACCCTGATAGCAATATCACAATTTGACTTGTGGAAAATATCTCCTACTTATCAAATACAAAAGAAAAAAAATTAAAAGGACAAATAAAAAACAATAGACAAAGCAAAAACAAATTAATAAATTATGAAAAATCTTGACTGCTTTTATTTTAGAATTTAATATAGTAAACTTTTCTCTCTTCATAATTTCTTTTTTAAAATAGTATTTGTCGAATATAATTAGTGAGAATGATATGTTTTTTTATTATGGTGTTGTTCAAACCATCCTAAATATGATTATGTACACAGATATTATTTAGACGATTTTGACAGATTGGATCCTTCCACTTTGACTGCTTAACCAGAAACAGACTTCTGATTAAAATGTATACCTTATCACATTATAATCCCTTTATTCTAAAACACAGAATCTATAAAATCTTATTACTTTTATTAAAAAAATATTAAGTTTAAAAGATACGTACAATTATAAAACTCAAAAAACAATATAGAAATCGTTATACTTCAGTTTTCTAATGATCTGGCCTTGAAAAAAAAGCCCTCTTGCAGAACTTCCATTAGTTCACTGATTTTTTTACATGTATGCACATATGAGGTTTAATTGAATACTTCCTCAATAATTTTTCAGTCGTTTTACATCTGACATCTGCACAGGCTTCAATATGAAGTCTTCTGCTCCTCCATCCATACATCTGCTCAATTACAGACTCCCTAATTATTACAGTTACTATACAAGCAAATATCTATCTATTGGAAGGCCCAAAAGCTAATATGGGGATATTTGCTAATAGTGTAAATACCTGATCATCCGGGAAGGCTCATTCTCAGATGACATAATGAACACTGGAATATCCTTCAGTGTTGATTCCTGTTATAAGAAACTGTAAGCCAATGTTCATACAAGCAAAGAAGAAAATTCGTTTAAATTCAAAATATATTGTAGCCAAGCAGATTTACCTTAATTCTCTTCAGCAATTGGTAGCCTGTCATTCCTGGCATACAGTAGTCTGTGATTATCAGATTAACCTTCAATTCCTGCATCAAACTCAGATGGGTTCTCCCCAATAATTAGCAGAAACAAAACCATATTACCATAAAAAAAAGTTATGGAGATTTGCAGGCGGTGCTTACATTTTTATTATTCACAGTGTTGTGTTCATCACCTAATCCCAGGAAATCCAGAGCTTTTCTTCCACTATCAACTGTTGTTACTGCATTTTTAAACATTGCAACAATAAACAGCCAAGTAATATTTCCATGTGAACTAAAATCATAAAAAGGAATCAATCAATTTCAACCTTTGTAAGAAGAGTTCTTGAACAGCTTCTCTATAACTTTTCTATCAATAGGACTGTCATCCACAGCCAAGACATGAGGCTGGGATTGGAATGAGCTCAGACCCATTTTGCTAAATTCATCAGAAGTTGAACTCACATTTTTCTGTTCTGCTATAATGAATTGCATATCCCCTGAAGCTCCTTCACAGCTCACTTCAATGCCCAAAACATTCTTATGCTCTTCTTTAATTACTTGCATATCCTCTGAAACTCCTCTGCAACTCATTTCAATGCCCAAAATACAATATACAGTAATGGTGAACTGTAATACCAATTTAAGTTTCCCTGCCTCCCCTAAAGACAGTTGAGTTCCAAGCATTGATCTTTCCAAATTTAATTATCCCCTGTTTCCCACTATAAAGATTTTGACCCTTTCATGTTAATAACTGCGGTCATGATGGCTGCATTAGGTAGATTATCATTATATTTTTCCACGTACGCAGCTACCCATGGTTTATCCGCATCACAATCGACCCTGGTTTTGTTGATCGGATCTTCAAATCGTGACTTTTAAAGGATTTGCGTCTGTAGTTTTCGAAGTTGCTGTCG
This sequence comes from Thuja plicata, assembly GCA_018584345.1. Taxonomy (NCBI): domain Eukaryota; kingdom Viridiplantae; phylum Streptophyta; class Pinopsida; order Cupressales; family Cupressaceae; genus Thuja; species Thuja plicata. The sequence goes on from MU225542.1 coordinate 1,104,184, forward strand.
ATATAAAATACGATCTGCTTTGCTGTAATGAGAGTCAATTGTCGAAGTTATCTATTAATCTTAAAGACGGTTGATTTGAAAGACTTCGATTCTTCCTCCGTCGTCTCACTCCAACCGCTATTCTCTTGTTTATCTCTTCGTATTCAATTAATTTTAACCAATCCTCGACGAAACGACGTTTAAAAATTAATATAAATGGTCGGCATGTGTGGAAGTATTCTCCACGTAAAAAAAACTTTTTTTTTCCCATTAGGGGAGAGTATTTTAGCTCTTGCTTTCATGTAGGGCGTTTCTAAATGGTATATATTAGATTTTGTGTTTTTAGTTCCTGCCATCGGCAGGTAACTATTGTGGAGGCTGAAACATTAAACAGTGGTTAAACATTTCGTCAACAACCAATAGCATCAATTAATTTTCCTTTTGCTAATCTATTAATCAATGTTTACTACCGGGAATTGATCGGACTTTAACAATTGCCTGGACGATGTGAGCGCTGGCAGGTTCCCATCGGCCAAATCAAAGGCATTACAGACTTTCAGTTTTCTCAGAAGCTCTACGTACATTACGAGACAAGAGAAGGCGTAGTTACCTATGTCTGGTTGCAGATTGCCAGGAATATGCAGAGGCATTCCCAATTTCCAATGCCAGAGAATAACGATCGTAGAAGACAAGGTTGGAAAATTAGAAGTATTGGGGTGTTCATTTCTTGAGATTAGCATTTATAATGGAGATTGAAGCTGCAACTAAAAATTCATTGATTACTCTGTGCTATACTCGACCACAATCATCCACCTGTCACGTGCATGCAACAGAATAAGAGTTTCAAACAAGAAAAATTAAAATTATTTGACGTGTAAAGAAGAGTGCCACACCACTGATAAAACTAAGAGGCATTCTTATTCCAGTTATCCCTGCAAAGAGAAAAC
>MU225542.1:1144948-1155209 GCA_018584345.1 Thuja plicata
TATATACATGTGTGTATATATACATGTATGTATATATACATATGAGTGTATATACACACATGTACATATATAGTATAGATACATGTATGTATATATACACATGAGTGTATATACATACATGTATATAAACACATGTGTATATACACACGTGTGTATATACATGTGTATGTATATACATGTGTGTATATACTCTTATGTGTATATATACATACATGTATATATGTAGTATAGATACATGTGTGTATATATACATGTGTATATATATACATAAATATGTGTATATGTGTATACACAAATATGTGTATATATGTGTATACACACATGTGTGTATGTGTGTATATATATACACATGTGTATGTGTATATATACACATGTATGTATGTATATACATACATGTATGTGTATATATACATGTGTGTATATACACAAAAACATGTTTGTGTATATATACACATGTGTGTGCGTGTATATATATACACACATGTGCATATATGTGTGTATATATGTGTATGTGTGTATATATGTGTATGTGTACAAAAACAAAATTCCAATTCCAATTCTAGTTCTGTGGAACCAAACACAGAATTTGCATCTTCTCAGTCATCTTCCAGGTGAACCAAACAGGACAGCCATATTCTAGAATTCATTTTGAGAATAGCACAAACCTAGAATGGATTCAATTCTAGAATTGGCAATTCCAGCATGCACAAATTCCGCCAACCAAACGGGCCCTTAAGGATTGGCCAATCGACGTTACTTCCTAATCTACAGACTTAAGGTTGAGTTGCCCTTTAGAGCTGGTCCCAACCACATGATAATTAAAGAAATAGAAATCAATAAAAGTTTGTGCTTAGTGTTTAATATGAATATAAGAATTGTTCAATTTCAAAACCTTGAGTTGTTTTAGTAACTCACTAATAAAATAGAGTGGAGATTGAATAAATGTATTTAAGGAGAGTGTTTTTCAAATCTAAATCCGTGTATTCAAAGTGAATATGTTTCTTAAATTATATAGTAAAAATACCAATAGCAAGTAGGAGAAATGATCTAATAGTTGAACATGTTTTAATATTTGAAATAGTATTTGTAGTTCAAAGACCATATTTTTAATAGTTCTATTAGTTACCACTTCAAAGGTATTAGGTTGACTATTATAACTAATAATTGAATAAAATGTACTTGTTGGACCTCAAAATAAAAGTCATGTTATTTCACATGCATGTGCCTACAAAATATAAGTTAATGCTTATACTTGATTTTCATCAACAAACTTTTAAGACTTCTCCCCTAACCCTAGTCTTGGAGAACTTGATGCCCACTTATAGATCTAACCATCTTTCATCTTTAATCAAACATTTAAAAATATTTTGATTTATTGTTAAAAATAATAATATAACTCTAGAACATTAACTATAAAAATCATTAAAAGTGACCACCCATAATTTAGAGTGATCCAAAATTTAAATACACAATTACTAAATATTATAAAACTTTATAACATAATAATGCATAATAATCGATTCCAATCGATGTCTGGTTCCAGCCGCCGATGTGCTATAACAAGTTCTTTACAGTGATATCCAACAACTGGCTATCAACGATTACGCCCTTTGGAGGTTCTAGATGTTGGAGAAAATGAAAGGGTTTGTCGTTGAGACTGAGCTTTCCTTCCTGGATCAACTTTGTTATTAGGGTCCCTATGATGGCTTTGGATATGTTGTTATATCTCATCACGTTGTCTGCGTGGATGAGTTCCCGAGTCTCTTTGTTTGCTACTCCGAAAGCTTTTGTGTATTTCAGCTGGCCGCTAAAATACACTGAGATGCGTCAAAGTGTTGAATTTTTTCTATTAAAGGTGAATGATGAAAAAATTCAATGCGGCAATGCATCTCGGCGTATTTTAAAAATGGAGTCTATAATAGCTAGTAGCAGCCGCAGTGCATGCAACACATTGAATTAATTAATTTGATTAGGGTTAGCATTTAGCGTTACAATTTATATTATGGTTTGGGTTAGCATTAGGGTTAGAGTTTGGTTTACATTTATTATTTTGATTAGGGTAAGGTCTTAGTTTTAAGGTTGGGTTTATGGTCATGGTTATGAGGAGAATTATGGTCAGGGTTAGGGATAGAGTTAGCATTTGGATTATAATTCTAATATGTTTTAAGTTAGGAATAGGGTCTTGGTCAGTGTTAAGGGCAAGGTTGGAATTTCTATTAGGGTTAGGATTGGAATTATAATTAGGTTAAGGGTAAAAATTTAGATTTGGTCAGGGCTATGGTTTGGGTTACGGTTAGGGTCAGTTTAGGATTAAGCTTAAGATTAGCATTATAGTTAAGATTTGGTTTAGGTTTATGAATATGGTTAGGGTTAGGTTTTAGACCAATGGTTAGGGTTAATATTAGGGTTAGGGTTTAGTGTTAACATATTATAATTTGGAAGTTGAATAAAATAATATAATTAAAGTTAGGGTTAGCATTTATATAATGGTTAGGTATAGCATAAGGTTAATGGTTACCATTTATGATTAAATTTTAGCATATATCATTAGGGTATACCATTTTATTAATATAATTATGGTTAGGGTTAGGGTTTAGGCTTATGATTAGGGTTATAGTTACAATTAGGATTTAGTGTTAAGGAATAATATTAGGGTTAGATTTATGGTTAGGGTTAGAATTTTGTGTTATGGTTAGAATTATGTTTAGTGTTTACATTGAATTTAGGGTTACAGTAGGGATTAATGTTAAATTATGATTAGGGTGACGAAATGGTTAGGACTGGGATTATCATTATAATTATATGATAGAATAATAATTATGGTAGGTTTAAATTCAAGATTAGGATTAGCATTAATGTGTCATGGTTACGAGTAGAATAAGGGTTAGTAGTAGGGCTAGAGTTTAGTGTTACAAGTTGAGTAAATTTATACAATTATGGTTAGGGTTAGCATTTATATCATTGTTAGGTACACCATCAGGTTTATGGTTTGCCATTTACGCCTAGGATTTATCATTTATGATTAGGGTCTAACATTTAATGAGTACGATTATGGATAGGGTTAGGGTTAGGGTTAGGGTTAGGGTCAAGTTTAAAATTAAGGTTAAGATTAACATTATAGTTAGGATTTGGTTTAGGTTTATGATTATGGTTAGGGTTAGGGTTAGGGTTAAGGCTTATGATTAGTGTTACAATTACAATTAAGATTCAATGTTAACATTTAATGTTAGGGTTATATTTATGGTTATGGTTAAAATTTTTTTGTTATGGTTAGGATTATATTCAGGGTTTACAATATAAGTTAAAGAAAAATGGAAAAGATTTCTATAATATTTTTAAGAGACATAAAATATACATATATAAAATAAATGTAATTGTTCGTCAAACTTACATAAATCAAAGAGAAAATATATGTTTCACTTCAACCTTTTTGAATAACTAAGAAGTATGAAAGGTCAAATAAGAATTAACTATATGTAAAACACTTCACTAGAATGATGTAAGTATATGACATATTCATCAATGATAAGATTAGTATTGCGACCTTTATTTGCATAATGATCGCAATATACTTCTTTCATCATAGATGGAAATGCATCTACTTTTAGAGATGTCTCATGAACTACTTTTGCAACATCTTCCATTTTTAATATTTCTAGTTCTTCAACATTGTCAATCATTAAGGCTGTATGTTCAACAGCTTTAACGATGCCTCTACAGGCCTCTAAAACTAATCTTGCACATTTGTCCACATCAGTTTCAAAAACATCATTCAATTTTATAGAGGCATTTGGGATTGCAACAATGATTTATGATTCATTCTCTGAAACATCCATAGTTTCAATTATTTGCTACAAATTTAAAATAAATAAATAAAGATTAGTATTTCAAAATTATGAGGATAAAAATATCCATAAATAATTGTGTAAGTTTTATGTATTGGCGCTTGCCATCATATGTCGTTATCATTAGTGAGAAATATGTTATGATCAATATTTAGAGTTAATATGTTATGATCAACTTAGTGGTATTTTGTATGTAGTATTTATTAGTAGTTAACTAACATATACTATTTTTAAAATATTAACACATTTCATTATTGCTTTGTATATTCTAAGCATCATTTTATACTTTAAATGTAAAGTATACTAATTGAATAATAATTTTGAACAAGAACAATGAGCATGTTTTGAGGACCAACCCTTAGTTGTTATCAACAACCTCTCACATCTAAGAGGTGCTATAGTTAGGTTGCTAGTAATCAACATTAAAGTACAACAACTATTATACAATTGTATAATTTGAAACAACCACATATCAAAATGCATCATTTTGATACTCTCTTTCACTCTATATTCACCATATTGTTTGGGTTGTCCTGCATCTCCTATAGTCTATGGTGAAATTTGTTACATGAAAGGTATAGTACTAGATTTTGATCATGTGTACATCATTCATCTCCCAAAAACCTACACAATATTATAATTTTTCATAATATTCTTGGCATTTGTTTACAAGATTTGAAGTCTTTAACAACCCTAGAACCTAAAGCACTTCTCTAGCAGTTAGTGAAAGTCTAAATAATTGTAAGAGTGATGTCATTTATCACATAAGCTACACATAGATGGTAATTAAATTTTTTCTTGATAATTTTATGAAAGTCAAATAAAACTATCTTCTTTTTATGATTATCACAAATGTTCATTTATTTTTTACAAACATTAAGTTAATTTATTTGACCATATTTTTTTAATAATTACTTGTCTTCACAAGAGGTATGAAATTCCCATTCTCATTCCTGAGAGTCTATCTCAATACCCTCATTAGATACCTCGACTTGGTTGGAAGTATTAACATCCTCACTAGAAGGTAACTTACAAGCAATCACACGTTAGTGTGTAATGGGAACGTCGTAGACTTATGGAAACATCATTTAAGTATTTGTCTCTATTTTGTCGTTTCCTCTCATCTTCTCTATCTCTCACTTTCTATGTTTCTCTCTCTATCACTCTCTATCCCTATATATCTCCCCCTTTCTACCTCTTTCTCTATCACTTTCTAATTTATCTTTATATCTCTTATTCTCTCCTCTTTATATATTTACATATCTCTCTCTCTCTCTCTCTCTCTCTCTCTCTCTCTCTCTCTCTCTCTCTCTCTCTCTCTNTCTATATATATATATCTCTCTCTCTCTCTCTCTCTCTCTCTCTCTCTCTCTCTCTCTCTCTCTCTCTCTCTCTCTCTCTCTCTCAGACACACATTCTTGTCTATATATAACTCAGTCTTTATCTATCCCTATAGCCCTCCCTCTTTCTATGTCTATATATCACACTATTAAATGAGAATCTATTAATTTGTAGCAGGTTAGATTATTAAGAAGTATACTAACAATGAAATAAAAACATGATTATAATGTAGATTCAAAATGTAATAAAAAATACATAGCATTTACTATTAAATGAAAATCTATTAATTTGTAGAAGTTGAAAATATATTAATTTGTAAAATCTTTCAACCGAAATGTTTTCGGCCATACATATGTGGCACAAACGTGGCATCGATGTGGAAAATGTGTTTCGGCCGGACCAGTTTCGGCCGAAAAATAATGAGTAGATATAAGCCAACTATGTTCTATCGATGAAGAATTGGCACATATTTATATTGGGGGGTTCGGCCGAAACTGGTTCGGCCGAACCAGTTCCGGCCGAAACTGTCTGTGTGGCATCCTATGTGGCAGCCAAATAGGCAAAAATTTCAAAATTACAGAACTTCTCACTTAGACAACTGATATCTTCATAAAAAATCAACCATTTTAAAAATCTAAATATACCCTTTTGTAGAGCTCAGAGTCTAGATTATGGTAATATAATTTTTATTGTGTTTTGATTACATATAATATATTATAATTTGAAAAAACTCCAAGTAGGTATTTTAACATTGAAGAACATGCTCGTTCGAAAAAATAAAAAAAATAGCAAATCATGTCAGAAAATTTTACAACTTATATGTAACACTAGAGGAGAGAGAGTCCTCTTCAACAATATGTAATTTGTTTTGTATTTGGTTTAGATTTGCTAGGGAAAATGTGGAGGGAGAAAAAAATTGGTAATTTTGGGTAACTTCGACTTTGAATAGTTATAACAGACAAAATATATACCGAAAACCAATCTTTCTTTTTTTATGCACTAGCTATACATGTCATCTAAAACATATTCTGAAATCAGAGGAAAAAAAAATTATTTACATATATTTAGTTGGAGGGAACTAGACCCTACATTTTTGGCATTTTTTGCGCAATTAAAAAATGGACTTCAAAAATTAAAAAAGTAGGTCAATAATTATTCAAATTTTTTTAAAAAAATTATAGGCATAAACTACATTCAATTTTACACATTTCACTATTTTACATCATTTTTAAATTCTAAACACAAATGACACTTTTATGTCATTAAAGTTTAATAGTTTTGCATGTCATGGTCCTCTTCCTTTGTAAAAGTGTGACACAAGTTTGTACTTTTACCCTTGTACAAATTTCAACACTCTGCACATGGTGAACTATGTAAAGCCCTCAATATTTTGAATCAAAGACAGTTTTGTTTAATCTACAGGTGCAATACAAAATTCTAAAACATTTTCTAGCATTCTCCTTGCCTTGGCTGATATGGAGGGCTTTGGAATATGGTATAGGCCATGAAAGAAATGGTTTGAATGTTGTCTGGAAAAGATGCATGGAAATGCAAAAGTGTAAACAAGGTAAGTGAACTCTGTTACAAAATGCTCAAAGAATGTGGTCTCGTGGATTGTCCTAATCGCAACATCCTCCCATTGTGCACCAATGTGGGAAATGTGGAACATGAAATGGACATTCCCTGCTTGTGTATTGCATGTTGTTAGGTGAAAAATACAATCCATTCAAGAAAACCATTATCAGGTGTTGTGGAGGAAAATATCCCATCGTCTGCTGGGTAACTAAGTGCATTGCAAAGCGTTCATTTGCATTTTTAGCTTTCACTGAGAAGAAGATTTATGTCGTGTAAATTGGAAGGTCAGTTGGGGAGCCGACGATCATTGTGCAATGGGAACACCGTAGAGTTATGGAAAGGTAATAGAAGATCAGTTTGGAAGAAATATATAAAGAGGAGAGGGGTAGATAGAGAACAGTATCATTAGATGTCTAAAATTGCACAATAAGATATTTTGTTTCAGTCAGGGTAATGAGTGTGTAACAACCACAAATCATAAATGTGCATAATGTGGATGATTAAGTGTGTGCAATGTGGATGATTGCATGTAATATCTAGAGTAAGAGCTATAGACATAGAATCCACTTTGTTCTTAAGTTGATTGAACTAATTCACTAGTATATTGAAGGTTTATAAGTACAGTTAGTAGTGGTAAGAGAATCATGGGTAGAATGGATGATGTCTAAAGAAAGTGTGATATAAGAGGGGGCAGAATAGTAGAAGAGGAGAGAAGCATACAATAAATGTAGATTGTCACAATTTAATAACATCACAAGTCACACACAAAATACACATACATAAAATAATTATTTCACTAGTTTCAACCTAAACACACACCTTACCTAAACCTTCTTCAACACCCTTAAACTTAAATACTTTCCACTAATTTGTATGGTAAATTGTAGATACAATTGCCTATTGTATGAAAATTATCTAGTAATATGTATTTTCCCCTTTGTTTGTCAGTCCTTCTCATCCTCTCTAGATATCCTTATAATAAGTTGATAACTCTTTGTCTCTATCTCTCCATCTCTATGTCTCCCTCTGTATCTTCCTAGATCTCTTTCAACAGATAGAAAGGAGTGAGGCGGTAAGCGCACGAGAGTGGCTAGAGTTTCAATATATAGAAAGGAGGGAGATGATTATGACTCACCTTCCCTAGCCTGTTAGACGCACATTTTTGCCCCGTAGCTTGGTGGGTTAAGGCAATTTAGATAGTTCGAGGGATTTCTTTCTCAGATCGTTTGACTGTCAAGGATGTGTGGTCGTGTTTGGATATTTTTAAGGGGGGAGGTGTTTATCCCATCGGTTTTTGCAGGAGATGTGATGCTTGGTAAACAGGAATATTCTTAATCCACCACCTAAATCCATCAGGAATGTGTGGATTTCTTCTTCTTGACCGGAACGCTAAAAAAGGAAAATAATTGTGTGTTGATACGGAAGTGCGTGAAAATTGTTGAATGAGAACCACATAAAATATGAATGGATATGATTAATTTGATGGTCATCCTTCTTTGTGGAGGATTTTAAGGCATTAGATCAAACAATGAGCTCCATTATAATTTTCAGGATAATCTAAGTGGCCCAGGTGATACCCCGCACCACTTAAGTATCAACTAATAAATTTATTACAGTTAATAGCTATTATATTTCATTTAATATTGTATATTCTATAATTGTAAAGATTTTATTAAAAAATATTGTATTCATAGTTGTAGGGTAATAAACTCATACTTGCACTCAAATTATTGAGGAACACTGAAAAATAACGAATGAAACTTTATAAATTTAGTTTTTCTTTGACAGATGTTGATATCCTTGTCCCATTTTCGTAGAGCTTTTTGGAATTTGGTATTACACTTGTAATGCCAAATTAAGACCACATTTATTTGAGGCATTTTGTTAGACAGTCCACATGCCCTGTGCTTCCAATTTTTCACACATCTAAAAACATGCACATGCAAATGCAAACCACTTGTGAGGAAATGGAAGTTTTGAGTCTAGGAAATGAATGTTGTGTGTAGAAAATAAGAACCGCCTGTGAGGTGAAAGTGTAGTCTTAAGAATTATGGTAAAAAGGCTCCATTGGGAAAGCAATTTTCCTTTAATTGACTGTCAAAATTTGTCATATAGCACATGTTTGATTTTCTAGCTTCTAAACCTTGTAGCTCCCTGTTTCTTGAACGTCAACATTCTCCCATTTGTTTGAAAAAACTAAGATTGTATTTTTTTGTCCATAATTTTAGACTCAAAAGCTCCTGTGAGATGGCATGCCGTCTTCAATTTTACTGTTATTTTATTATCCTATTAAGAATATTCTAGTACAGTTTTTAGGGGGTGGAGAGTATAAGCACTGTTACGAGTGTGCCATTGATAAGCAAGCCACCTTTAATTATGTGCACTATCTCCTGTAGCACAAGTCAATATTTATAATTAATTCTATACACATCTGCACACTATTCTTTCCCTCTTCATTTTTAATTCTCTACAGCTTTCACCCAATTTTGAACTTCAAAATATCTGTCACAACAGTATTCCAGCAATCTGTGTGTTGTTGGCCATCTTATTTTCCGCCAGATTATGGAGGAGTAAAGATGCCATCTAGGTTGCAAACCCTTTTCGACGGAGCAACATACAATTTCTTTAAAGGTGAAATCCAAGTAAATTTTGTAAAATACTTTAAGAAAGCTCTTCAATCAGATATGGGACTGGTGTTTTTAATGCGTAAGCTATTTTTGACTACACCCAACTCAACAAGATCAGACATTTGAAGTAGATAGAATAAATTGCTTTGTGTTGTAAGGGGATATCTGTTATGAAGCTGATTTGACAGTTATAACATGCGATTCATACATAAAAGAGAAGCCCTTGAAGGTGCAACATTATACTTACAAAGAGCTGGAGATTGTCACCGAAGGATTCTCTCTTGAAAGTCTGTTAGGTAAAGGCAGCCATGGTTGTGTATATAAGGGTGTTTTGCGAGATGGTACTCTTGTAGCTATCAAGAAGCCTTCACTTGGGCTCTGGATCTTACAAGATGATACTGCAGTTGAGAACGAGATTAAAATACTTTCTAAACTACACAACCTACGGCTTGTTAACTTTACCATTAGCAAAACTTTTACCAAGTGTTATGCCTTATGAACCATTCATTAGAAAGTCCCTTAAGCTCATTTATCGATAAGTAGGAGATTTTTCCCACAAGTCAATTTGTGATATTGCTATAATTATTAATTACTTCTTTAAAATGTGGATAAATTAATTTGAAATAATAGCATAATTATATATATTTAATTAATTATATAGATATATATATTAATATTTTCTAAATATAAAGAAAATAAAATATAATGAGAGTACATAAAATAGATAACAAAAATAACATGAACCAAATTGAACACAAAAGATATATCATTAAAAATAATTGCATCAAAAAAACAGGACACATTTGAACGTTCAAATGGGTCAAAAGGGGTCATGGGGTCTTCTTGGGGGTCCTAGTATGCCTTATCACGCAT
>MU225542.1:1171917-1183508 GCA_018584345.1 Thuja plicata
GTCAATGTTGAGAGATCCTTTGCCTCTTCAATGACAATAACTAGAGTATCAAATTTTGAGGGAAGACTTCTCAAAATTTTCTCTACTATTCTTTTCTCCTCCATGGTTTCTCCATTGGTTCTCAACTGATTTATCAAACCAGAGAGTCTTGAGCTGAAATCTGAAATGGACTCATTTTCCTTCATGAGAAAAGTCTCAAATTTCCTTCGAAGCATTTGGAGCTTCACCACATGAACTTTTTCAGTCCCTTTAAAACTTGTGTGAAGGATATCCCAAACTTCTTTGGAATAATCAGCTACTACTATTCTGGGAAAGATTGCCTCTGTCAAGGCAGTTTCAATCAAGCTTAAAGATTTTGCATCTTTCCTCCTTGACTCCTTCAATTGAGTCTTCTGATTGTTTGTGAGGGTAGAAAATAGAGCTGGGTTAGTTATATCCACAAATCCATTGACCACAAGCTCCCACAAGTCATTTGCAACCATTACGGTCTTCATCTTCTTTGCCCAAACATCATAATTTTGTCCATTAAAGGATGGTGGCTGCTGCCAGCTCTTTCCTACATCTCCAGCCATGTCTCCTGTGCAAGATAAACAAATACCCAGTAAAAACAAATGCCCAAACTCACAAGGATTGAGGGCCAATCAGCTCTGATACCATGTAAAGAATATACAATCACTCTATATTCTGGAAACTCACACAGAGATGCTCTGTTTCAGCAATAAATTAAAATCCCCAAAACAGGGTAGAACATAAACATGAATAGAACTAGAGATATGCAAGCTTCTCTTGCTTCTATTAATCTGAAAATTAACTTCTACAATAAAATAAACTTACAACTATCTGGGGCTGCACACAAAATACTTTGAGCTTCTCAAAGCTCTTACAAAATGTCTAGAGCAATCACTGCTCAACAAGACAATAAAAATTACAAATGCTGTTGTAAAGCCAAGTCTTTGATAAAATAGAGCACTTACAAAAACCTAACTAATTTGCTGTTGCATACAACTTCTTACAAGTCTATTGAAGAATAAAGATATTCTTCACTTTATAAAGTAATTGTTGTCCAAATAAGAAATCAGATTTGAACTTATCTTTCAAAGTCCACATAAAATCAGATTTGAAAATATCTTCTCAAAGTCTTCATAAAATTTGATTTACTCTTATCAGCGAAATATGGGAGAATTAAAAGTCAACATAAGAGGCTCAAGCAATCAGATTTAATTCTGAAAATCCAACAGTAACGACAATAAATACCTCAACTTAAATGACAAAGGTATTACTTATTTCATGGTGTAAACATATTTATACACTTACAAAGTTAGACGGTTGTCAAGTCATAATCAGGCCAATTCTGGATAACATTTTTGGATGTTTACACACTTAAAAAGTTAGACGGTCGTCAAGTCATAATCAGGCCAATTCTAGATAACACTTTTGGTTTTGAAAATGTGCAAGGAGAACTAGATTGAAGGGGGTTTTATTAAAGACTTTTAGATTAAGCTCTCTCATCTTGTACCCTGACAATAACCTTTCCATATTCTATGTGCATGTTTATATAAAAAAAATCTTCACAACATTCACAAATGAGCGAAATGAAATCATTTGAACAAAATGTTTACATCTACTTGTAGAATTAGTGAATACAATATCTCTTTCTCTCTATAAATAAAATCTTCAATAGAAACATCAAAAGTATATTTACACTAGATAATGGAGACAATTATATTACTCCAAACAATCATAGAAAAGAAAAAGTTTGTATCAAAAGGTCAATATTTTAAAGTAGAATTTCACTCAATAAAAAAACCTTAAAATCTAACAAAAGTGGTAATTTTGAAATATTTAAAAAAATAAATTTGTATCAATATAAAGATGGTGTAAATAACTAATTAGTAATCTATAAACTCTTAGAATTTATTTTGGATAATTGATAAAATGTGTTAAATGTTAATGTTAATTTTTATAATAGTACTAGATACTAGGGATAAGCATATGATAGAATGTAGCTAAAGAGTGATTATGGATCATTTTGTTTTCTAGTTTTGATCTTGGACAGTTAAATGCATAAGCTTTTCTATGTTATGTAAATTTTTGTTGGTCCATCTCTCTAGCCTTAGTGCTACCTGTGTGCTTCAGTACATTTACTCTAAAGATTTGGAACATCTTTCTTTTCCCTATAACACCATATGAAGGAACAATAGAAGAACATAGCAAAATTGGTATGTTCTTTTTAACAATAGAACAACACCTTATTTTCATCGTATATCTTAGACTGTTTCTCCTCCTTGTTTTGTGAATAGATCGACCCCTATTTTTGAGCCATAATACTTGCCTGCAATGAAGAAATGAGTTGTTTACAAGTTAGAAAACCAAACATAGTAATGAAATGAGGTATTCCTTCTTAATCACTTAATGGTTTCAACACTTTTTAGAGTAAATTTAAGAACATACCAGATGAGGTACATAATTCTTGGTACATAAGTTTGGTTGTTTATTTTGTTGTTCCCTAAATCATATTTGAATTTATGGAAAAGTGTTTATTGCTCATAGTTAATTTTAAAAGGAGATGTTAATGGAGATGAATCCCTCTAAGAATTTAAGTTGAGCTTGGGAGAAACAAGGCTCATGAAATTACTACCCAAAGGATTTAGTTTATAGATGTTCATGATAAATCGAGACCTTTTAAGGTTTTGAATTATGTTGGAATTGGTAAATGCCTTTATTTTTTTTTAATACCCAACCTTGCATTTATAATTGTTGGAAGAATATACTTTTAATATCAGAAAAGGGTGTGCTTTTCTACACTTATGCTTAAATACCTTGAGAGTTGGGTTATGAGGGTGACTTGAGTTGCCATAATTGTCTTTATATATGAATTAGGGGTTTATTTATGTCATTTCAGATTGTTTAAATTTCAATTGAGAATCTCTCTTAGTAAGAATCCTAAATATAAGGCCGAATGTAATGAATAAGGTATGAGATGTCATTAGCACCTCGCAATAGATTTTCTTATTATGTCAAGATTGATTATGCGTTGGATTTGCATAGTTCATTGTTCTTGAGTGTGTTTAGTGTTGGGGTAAAGTTGTGTTACTCCTAGTTTTTAAATAAAAGAGATGAAAGTCAAATCTTGATGAGTAGAAATGAGAGGGAAGCATGGATTTGAAAATTTATTGGACTTATAAACATGTTGTGCTTGTCATTCATTTGATAAATGTTTATACTTCTTGAGTATGTTGAAATTACATGAATACCTTGAAGTGAAGTATATATTTTTACCTATTTATGCATTCTTTAGTTTCTCCATGAGTTGTTATGAAACCAAGTTATACTTACCATCGAACCAGATAGATAGTGGTGAAACTTTGAACTTGACATGTTGTGATAGTTAAGGGAATAATTTTTAATTAAGTTCTTTATGTATGTTGAATACACCCACGAAATATGTTGTACTAAGCAATAAGTAAGAATCTTGCATAACATTATCCTTATTTGTGAAATGGAATCAATTTTATGTAGATATAGTTTTGGAAGTCCATGATGTGTTTATTGTAATTGAATATGGAAATATCTTGTCACACAATTCCATTACTTCTATCAGTTTTCTTTGTTAGACTATTTTCTAGCTGGGTCGGGTATCTTTCATGCCAGGAAAGATTCTAGGGAAGCATAACTGCTTCGTGATAGGGTGGAAATGCACTCCCATAATTTTCTCTCCTTGATGTTTGTGTGTAGCAGATCTCTGGAGCTCCTCTCAGGAAGATCATCATGTATAGCATGTTATGGTTCTTTATTTCAACCATTGGTCTATTGTATTGATTTTTGCACTCTTACAATAGAGAGTCGAAGACTCTTGTAAATATTTGTTTCCTTGTAAGCAAAGTTTCTTGTGTTTATTGCACTTCAACAGTTTGGTCGAAGTCTCTCTCTCTCTTGTATTTTTTATTTTGACAGGTTGGTCAAATTCTGTTATATCTTTAATGTGTTATGATATGTGATGTATTGAGGTGTTTTTGACGGTTGGTCGTCACTTTTCTTTATTATGGACTCATGTGTCGCATAATCTGTTCGATGGTTTTTGGTCAAACCTTGTTTCCTTTCTTTGAATTTAAGGAAAAATAATTTAATTTATCGTCTTGTACATTCAATGTTTGACTTAGTTGACCAACTCTTTTATTTTTATGGATATTTTCGATGTGGCACAAGTTGTTGTAAGATCTGTCTTTACACATTTTTCCTTGCTATGAATGATTAATTTTGAGCTTTTAAATCAATAAAACTTGTGCAAAAACAATTGTTCTCATTTTTATTTGGAGGGCCAAGCCATTCTTGTCAGCTCTTTTTATTTTAGTTTTTATCTTTGCGATGAGAAAACCTTACTCAAACTACTATGTTAAAGTCCAACATTAACAATGGCGATTCAACCGCTATAGAAACATTAAAAGCAGAGAATGAGAAAAAAACAATGGTAGCAGGCATCAATGTATTCGAGTGTGTGATTGCCCACATTGTAGTTTGGTGGATATGTGAAAGTGAGGGGTTTCATTCCTACCAAGTCTGCCCTCAAAGCCCTTATGGAGATTGCAGTGTGATACCTCCATGACCTCTGCAAATAAGTGTACTTTTTAATAATAATCTGGTGTGCAACATTGAGTGCAATATCTTTGATGTCATTTTGTTGTTCAAAGACATGAAGGACCCTTAGGATTTATTTTTGTGTCTAGGGCCCTATTTTTTATGGTAACAAGTAATTTGGTAGGTAGCGAAAAGCGGCAAAGGAAAACTGGCAAATAAATTGAACGGTGACGACCAATCTGATTGTCTTCCGAGGGCTCTAAGTATGACTATGTTGTTGATTGAAATATATAGCTTGGCTTCTTTCACATAGAAATCACCTATGACCTAACTAATATATAAGGCTCATTTTATTTTGTTTTTCCTTAATTGGTTAGGAAGGAGCTTTCCTGTCCTATAAAATAACACACAAAATTAAAAGATTTGAACGGTGAACTGGAAGACCATTTTTTTTAAATATTTGGAGTAGTGCCCATCAATGACTCACCACTGATTGAGTCATTAAAAGAGCATAAATTTGAAGTGCAACATCTTGGAACAAAATGCTTTCCATACCCATTCTAAACGGGGTATTGTTTCACTATATAAATACACGTTAAATGATAAGTAGGAGATATTTTTGACAGCAAGTCAAATTGTGACATTGCTATCTGGATTCAACTATGTAGTTTTTTGAGTCAAAATAATCGACCAATGTTTCATGAGTAGTGGTTCACACAAACCCATCTTTCATGAGAATGAATGAAACACTTAGCACTTATTGTATCTAGGTGATGCTCATAGAGGTGAAGCACTGGGACTTCCCAAGAGGTCACCCATCCCAGTACTACTCCAAACCGAGCACGCTAACTACAAAATTTCCTCCACGGTTAAACTCACTCTACTTGCAACCCCATTAAATAATTTATTTCTTTGGTTTATTTATCTCCACACACTTGTTAAATTATTTCTGTCTAAAAAATGAGAACACATTTACGTTAATAAGATCAACAGTTGAAAGAAAATTGTCATTGGATCTGAGAGAAGAATTACACGTCAGTTGTGAAATATCTAAAAAATTTGTGAACTGTTAAATATTTAAATGTATAAAAAAAATAGAACTCTAACAGATCAAATATATGAATTTTTCATATTTCATATCATAAATTCTTTTAGTCCCAACATTTGCATCCTCTGATCAAGTGTGAAAAAAGAGAGAGCAAAAGAAGAGAATTTAAACAATGATCCATAGTAAAAATAGGAATATTTAAATATTTTTTTTCTCTAACTAACACCATTTTAAACAGATATATAAATTGTGCTCCTAGACATTGTAATGTGTTTCATTTATGCATTTATTTGTTTATTTGGAGCTTTAATGGATTTTTGGAACACAAAATATAGGCATCAGATGTTTTATCATACAAAAATTAAGAAAAATGCATCTTTTGAGCAAATCTAAGATAGCTAGCTGCAATCTTCATCGTTGAGAGGTGGAGAAAGATTGAGATCAGAGAGTAGAAAAGTCTTCTTATGAGGATCCTTTTCATCAATTTTAGCATCTATGACAACTGACGAAGAAGACAACATATAGATAGAGAGAGAGAGATAGAGGAGAATTTAAATATATTTTTAATCCTCTGCACTACCAGAATTGTAATAAAAAAATTGATCTAACATTGTGAAGTATTTCGTTTATACATTCATTTATTTACCAAGATCTTTAATAGATTTCTAGAACACAAAAACCTTGCATCAGATTACATATCATACAAAAATTATGGAAAATGCATCTTATGAGTAGATCTAAGACAACAAGTTGCAATATTTATTGTTAAGAGTCAGAGAAAGATTGAAATCAAAAAGTGGAAAAGTCCACTTACGACGATCCTTTCCATTAATTTATGCATCTACAAAAACTGACGAAGTCTCACAATAGTCTCGAACACCTCACCTAGGGGCTGGGATTCTGATTCGGTCATTCTTCTTACAAAACTTCTAACGATGGAAGAAACACGATCTTGTTTGCCCGCCCTTAACAAAAAAAAGCTATTTATTACCAGGCACCTTGGAGAGAATATCCAGGGCAATATTTCTTCCACTTTTCATCAATTCTCTGCGGCATATCGAACCTATGACCTCTTCCTCACTCCCCTATAGGGAACTTGTAAACCATCCTTCCTCCATGCCCTGAGAGAAGGAAATGGAAATTATTGCGATCCTATGTGGGGGAGATTCGTTGAGAAACTCTTTGGAATGAAATATGCGGACTACATGTAGAAACATATTTTCATTCCGTTGGGTCTCACAGGGATGAGAATGGAAGAATCACGAGAAGATCGTCTGGCAGAAAATGAGGTTCACTACCATGGTTTTAACGGCGTCGACAAACTCCTACTCTCCATTTTTACAGGCAGAGGTTACATCAATGGCAGCTATGGTGCCATGGATTACAGAAATCTCAATTCGGTGGTGGGCTAGATGGGAAATGCAATAGACACCATCAAATTTATGGATCATATTGATGGCCTTCGACAGCCCGTGATTCTGAAACCACAGATGGTAAAGGTAATGTTGAATGCTCTGATGCCGTCGAACAGAAGTTGGAAAGGAGATCGATACTTGGACCATTAGAGAGGACTGAATGTGTTTGTGAGCATGGGGAAAGATGGAAAGCTGGAGAGTTTTCAGCATGGCGGAGGAAGTAATGAGGGCATTTCTATGGTGACAAGACTCGTAGAAATCAATGTGAGCTTTGCGTATGTATTGAACATGTATCCTCTTGGAAATTTCATGTACGATGCAAGAGGAAAGCTCAGTCATCTTGCTCCCACTATTAAGGATTAGGTGTTTTAGGGAGTCAATAAGATCCAAACCAATGCACTTGTATTGGTTTTGAGGGCCTATAAGTTAATTTGTTCGAATTTACAAATTTGAAATTTTGAATTGCAATGCCTAGTAACAGTCTTGGTGGGCAAAGCCAAATTAGTTTATTTTGGTTAATGTAATGGTTCTAACCAACTAGAATCTGTTGGGGAAGGTCTGTAGGGACTCTATAAAGCCCTGGGAAGCCATGAAAGGAGGATGATGGTATGGAGGATCTAACTATCTTGAATAAAACTACTGATTTTCTAAGTTTTCCCGAGTTGTTATGCATCATTTCTACTTTCATTTGAATTATTTAATCATTGGAATTTGTCAAAATTATTTAGGAACATTCCTATATCATCTTCATGAATTTCTAAGTCAATTTGAAGAATTACACAATCTGTTTTGCATCTCTAAACTAGACTGGTCTGAGACAGGGTAGAGTTCTTTTATATTTTATGATTTTTATGAAGTAAGAGATCAATTTATCTTTATGTCTTCACTGTAACTTGAGGAATGGATCTCCTTGGATGTAAAATATGAATTACTAACCTTGTTTGATACAAACCTGGCATATTAAGGGTGATCACCATGAGTTTGGCCTTGAAGAAAGGCTTGAAATGATGGTACAAGTATATTAGCAAAGAAAGTACCTTAACAAGAGAGTGGTTTTGTGATAGATGTTGCTTGGTAATGTTCAATACATAGTGTAGGTATTTGGTTTGAAGTTTGGAAGTGAGTTTTGATCAGGTTTTGAGAGAGCCCTAGTTTTAGGCCCTATTTGGTGAGGGTTTGATAGAAATTCTATTTTTTTTGTGTTGGTAAGCCAAAAATATTGATTCAATCCTTTGATTGGAGTAATTTGGGGATGTTGTGAAAGGTTTGAAGTGTTGGTGTAAAGTTTCAAAAATACTTGCTTTGTAAATTTGGGCTAATTAGGGCTCTTGAAACGGGTAGCAGGGTATGTTCTGTATTGCTCGTACAAAGGAGTGGCATGTGTCCTTGGTATATGTTGCAAATATTTAAAATGGGTATCTGAATGTATGATTTTTTTCCAATTTTTTTGGGAAAAGTTTGGGAAAACTGAAGAAAATAGAGTTTTAAGGGCTATAAGGGAAATAGCCTAACTGGAGACCAATTTTCATAAGTAGTATTGTCTAGTTTTTTATGGGAACTTAAGGGTGGTTTAAACCAGTTGGAAGGAGTTATAATAAACCCTAGAAGGCCTTGGAATATTCTTGAGTTATTGGGAACAATTTTGAGAAATTTGGTTCCAAAAAGCCTATTTGGGAAGTATGTAATCCTATTGGGTTATTGGGCATTGGTAGAGTGATTTGGTCAAGAGAGTGGATTGACCTTGTTACTCTGCACCATAGTGGTATCAGAGCATAGGAGAATCCTTTAAGGGAAGGGATTGGATTATATGTCAGCACAAGAGTTAGAAGGAGAGGCTTGAACAATGCCTACTAAAGTGACCAATGCAGAACTTGCTAAGTTGGTGAAAGAACAAGTAGAACAAAACAGGTGGTTGAGAGAAGAACTAGAAAAATTGATGGGCAAGGTTGAAGGATCGAAAAGAGAAGAAAAATGGGAAGAAGAAAAATACCCTAAAAAAGAAGAGCAACTTGATCTAGAAGATGCAAAAATGGTAAAGTTACTAAAAGCCATTAGAGTAGGAGACTCTAGAGTTAAAACTAAATTACCAATGTATAGTGATAACATGAATGATGAAGAATTGTTACATTGGTTTGGTGCCCTTGATAATTTTTTTTAATGTGAATATATTGAGGATAATAGGAAAGTAAAAATTTCTAATTCTAGGTTGAAGGGACATGCTTTTTTATGGTGGGATTATTTGTAGGCAGAGAGATGGGGGAATAGTGTCCCTAAAATCACATCTTGGCCAAGGAAGATAGAGAATTTGAAGGAGAAGTTCTTGCCAAAGGACTATAAGGTTTAGTTGTATAAGAAGTTGTAGGGATTGAAGCAGAAGGAGATGGATGTACAAAAGTATAGAGAAGAGTTTTATAAGTTGGACATAAGAGCTGCTCATGATGAAGATGTAGAAGATAAGGTAGAAAGGTATCTTAGAGGTCTGAGATACAAAATCCAAGATAAGTTAAGTCTATCAACACCAAGGAATGTAGAAGAATGCAAAAATTTGGCAATAAAGGCTGAAGAAAAGATAAGAAGAAGATAAGAGAGACAATTCAGTGCAAGTAACAAAGTTAGAGGAAGAGAGAGCAAACCCAACAGTAGCCATGAACAAGGACAAGACAATGATAAAGGAAAAGAACCTATGTTTGAATCAAGAGGGGGTTTTAGAGGTGGAGGAAGATTTAGATCTGGTAGAGGATTCACAGGCATATGTTATAATTTTAATGAAGTGGGACACACATCCCCTAAGTGATCTTTGAATTCACAAGACAGTAAGAGGCCTAAGAGAAGGGTGAAAATGGTTCAAGAGGAGAAGAAAGAAGAAGGTGTTGCAGAATGTGTACAACTTCTTCCAGGACTTGACGGTGAATTCCTAATGCTTAGAAAGAGAAAATGATTACAACCACAAATACCAAAGGTATTTATATTATATACTCTATGCAAGAGCGAAGGTAAAATTTCTAAGATGATCATTGATCCAGATTCATTTGACAATCTAGCTTCTTATGAGATGGTAAATAAGTTGCATTTGGAGAAATTCCTGTTGGAGATTTACTTTTGGCAGCTAGTTGATTGTATGTTTGTCATTGATGACAACATATAATATACAACAGTGTTTTGTATGTACTTATCAAAAAAGTGATATTAACCATTGCACGGTCATATTCATGTTCTAGACATGTTTTTGATGCTTTGTTCATACACCTAGGATTAGATTTGATGTTTCAGTTAAGTTGTGTTAATCTGTATTGGCAGTTATAGTTTCTAAAAAGTATATGTTTAGAGCTGATGTATTTACAGTGTTTCTTGAGTTGCACCTATCTTTAGGATACGCATGTGTATATTCATGATTAGTTATGAGTTAACCATGTTTGGCTAAGAGCGCCTATAATGTTTCATCTGGATCATGTTGTTTGAGATAATTTGGTGGAGCCGACTCAGTGAAGCCTCGCGTCTATTTAGTTCGTGTTGCGTGGTCTTAATCTGATTGCATGGTTGATATGGCCAACAAAAGAAGTAGTGAAGGGACTCCTTGAGCCGATGAAGATCACATCCTTTGGAGAAGATACTTATAGTAGTTCATTTGATGAACGCTAATTGTGAGTGATAAGAAAAGAGACAGAAAAGATACAGAGTAGAATATCAGTTAAGTTTCATTCACCAAGGATCTATGTGAAGAAGTAGTGGAAGATTACAGTACATTAGAACTAATCAAGACAAGAGGTCTACTCTACAGTTCATCATCAGATATAGTGCATATCTATTCTACAAAAGGTTGTAGACTTCACCATTGAAGCAGTGAGTTTTTGGATAGTGAGTCCTCACCCTTATCAGGGTTATTTGTAAAAGACTCCTAATAGGGTCAGACCCCTAACCAGGTCACTATACCTATTACATTGTAAAGAACAACTCCTAACAGGGTTGCAAGATCTTCTAACATGGATTATTATAAACAAGTATAGTTCATTGTGGGTGCTAATTCCCACCAGGGTTTTTACCATTTGGTTTCCCCGTAACCAAATTGTGGTGTTATCTATTGTGTTATCTAAATGTGCATTTACTTTATGGTATTTTGGAATTAATAAAATAAAAGAAAAAAATTAGCTGATAAATGATTCACCCCCCTCTCAGTTATCCTTTGGGACTATTCTAACAATTGGTATCAGAGCCAAGTTCCTTGAAGAGAAAGCCTAATAGCTTAAGGTAGATCAGATGGCATACTTCCGAAAATAGAGTCCTAAGTTCGATGGAGAGAACTATGTGGATTGGAAGAAAAAAATGATAACACATCTACAGTGTGTTGGTTTTGATATCTTTGAGATAGCCACACAATAAGTTGTTATTCCCTCTCTAAAAGACCTTGCAAAAGATGATGCTACTAGTGAACAAAAGGATACATTCACAACTAATGCAGTTGCCAAAGAAGCCCTTATAAGTGCACTATCTGACAGTGAATTCTCTGAGATCAAGAAAGTAGACAAGGCATACACAATATGGAAGTATTTAGAAGA
>MU225542.1:1183742-1225113 GCA_018584345.1 Thuja plicata
AGAGAATTTGATCAGTAAAATCTCTGCATTTGAGATATCAAGATTGAAGACTGAACCCAAAAGTGAAACAACCTTCAAAGCATCAATACATGGTAAGAAAACTTTACACATTTCAAATGAGAAAGAAGAAATTGATGAAAAACTAGAAGAAATTATTGCCATGATTTCTAAAAGAGAAAAGAAAGGCAAAGGAAAGTATGAAGGACAACTTCCATTCAAATGTTTTTCATGCAACAAGATCGGTCACTTTGCATCCAAGTGTCCCACAAGAGTCAAGAAGTTCATATCTGATAACAAACCTAAATACAGAAAGGAATGCTACCATGCTGAAGAAGGTGTAATAGATGAAGATTCAGGAGAGGATGAAATTGGATTCATTTCCATTAAAGACATGGAAAAATTGCTTGAGGAAATGGACATTGAAGATGAAAAGGAAGCACAGGAGTTAGCCCTAATTTCCAAAGTAGACATCAAAACTAATTGGATCATTGATAGCGGATTCTCTCACCACATGATAGGTGATAAAGATAGATTTTTTCATCTGGAAAAGTACAAAGGTGGTATGGTTAGATTTGGAGATAACACTCCTAAACCTATCATAGGCAGAGGGTCTATCACCCTAGATGGAAAGGACAAGATAGATGATGTTCTGTATGTTGATGGATTACATCACAACTTACTAAGTGTTGGAAAACTACTTGACAAAGGTTATCATTTGGAATTCAAAGACAAAAAATGCATTATTAACAACAAAGAAGGAGACATGATTGCATCAGGCTCAAAAACAAAAGGTAATGTTTTTCAGCTCAATTCAGATGTAATTTGTTTTGTTGTAAAAGTGGATGATAGTTGGTTATGGCACAAGAGACTCTGTCATATCAATTTTGACAATATAGTAAATATATGCAATGTCAAGGCAGTTAGAGACCTTCCAAGTATTGCAAGACTAGTTGACACAATGTGCAAGGAATGTGTTATGGGAAAGCATGTAAGAAGCTCTTTTAGAAGCAAGCATAACTCAACTGAAAACAAATTAGAACTTGTGCATACAGATTTATGTGGTCCTACTCAAACAAGATCATACTACGGTGAAAGGTATTTCATTTTTTTTGTTGATGATTTTTCAAGGATGATGTGGGTTACGTTCTTAAAGGAGAAGTCTGAAGCCTTTGAGAAATTCAAAATATTCAAAGCTAAGGTTGAGAATGAATCTGAAATAAAACTAAAATGTCTAGGATTAGATAAAGGAGGAGAATTTGCCTCTGACCAGTTTTATGAGTACTACGAAGAACATGGGATCAAAAGACAGTTGAGTGCTCCTAGAACCCCTCAACAGAATGGGATTGTAGAAAGAAGAAATAGGATTATACTTGATACAGTGCACACTATGATGATTGAAGGAAAAGTTGTGCACACCTATTGGAGAGATGCAGTCAATACAACAGTCTATACTATCAACAGAACTCAACTAAGGCTAGGTGTAGATAAGACACCTTATGAACTTTGGTTTGGTAATGTACCTAAAGTAAAATACTTTAGAATCTTTGGCAGCAAGTGCTACATCAAGAGAGATGATAGTGTTGGTAAGTTTGATGCTAGAAGTGATGAAGGTATTTTCCTTGGTTACTCTACTAAAAGAAAAGCATACAGATGCTTTAATTTGAGATTAAAGAAGATAATTTAAAGTACTCATGTAAAGATTGATGAGAAGTTCATGGTTCAAGAGAGGTACTATGAATATGCACCTATGATTGAGGATGAACCCAGGCCTATAAATAAAGACACTATTATTGAAGAAATGTTTGATTGCATTGATGTATCATTTAATGAACCTGAATCAAGCATAGAAGTATCACATATTATAGATGAGGATGTCACACCAAAAGCTCCAAAATTCACAACTAGATACCATTCAAAAGATGATATCATTGGAGATCATAGCAGTAGTGTTTTAACTAGATCTAAAGAAAAAATTTTAACAGTGGATGAAGAGGTATGTTTAATTTCATAGATTGAACCTTTAAGTGTTGAAGATGCTTGCAAGGATTCCGATTGGTAGAAAGCAATGGAAGAAGAATTAGATCAAATAATCAAAAATGATACATGAGAATTGGTTCCTAGACCTAGTGACAAAAATGTGATTGGAACAAAGTGGGTATTCAGGAATAAGATGAATGGAGATGGTATAGTGGTCAAAAACAAAGCAAGACTGGTGTGTAAAGGATATGCACAAAGGGAAGGAATAGATTACACTGACACATTTGACCCTGTGAGCAGACTAGAAGCCATTAAGTTATTCTTGGCCTATGCAACATTCAAAGACTTTAAAGTATACCAAATGGATGTCAAATCAGCCTTTCTGAATGGTGACTTGAAGGAAGAAGTCTACATAGAACATCCTGAAGGATTTAATCTATCAGATAAACTAGATTTGGTATGTAGACTAAAGAAAGCACTCTATGGAATTAAACAGGCCCCAAGAGCTTGGTATGAGAGACTAGATGGTTATCTTACCAAGATTGGATTCAAGAAAGGAGTAGCAGATTGCAACTTATTCATAAGAGAGACACCTGATAGATTATTACTTGTTGCCATATTTGTTGATGACATTATCTTTGGAGGTAATGACAAGCTTAGTGCAGAATTTGCAAAAGAAATGCAGAATCAATTTGAAATGAGCATGATTGGTCCTATAAAATATTTTTTGGGATTGAATGTAAAGAAGATAGATAAAGGAATATTCATAAATCAATCCAAATATGTGAAGGAAATATTGAAGACTTTCAAGATGGAAGACTGTAAGCCAGTATGCACTCCTATGATAACATGAATCAAGCTTTCTAAAGAGGATGATTCCACAGTAGTTGATAAGACATTGTACAAGTCTATGATTGGAAAACTTATATATCTTACTCAATCTAGACTAGACATATCTAATGTAGTTGGCATTGTTGGTAGATTTGCAGCTGAACCGAAGAAGAATCACCTAATGGCAATAAAGAGAATATTTAGATATCTAAAGGGAACTATAGACTATGGTTTATGGTATCCTAAATTAGAGAATGTACAACTTCATGTATATACAGATGTAGATTGGAAAGGTTGTATTGATGATAGGAAGAGTACTTCAGGAGGAGCAGTATTTCTTGGAGATAGGTTGGTTTCTTGGATAAGAAAGAAGAAGAATTGTATCTCTCAGTCAACAGTAGAAGCTGAATATGTAGTAGCAGCATTGAATTGTTCAACAATGGTTTGGATCAAGCAGATGGTTAAAGATTTTGGTATTCAGGTTCATTATCCTATTGTTATTCATTGTGATAACACTAGCACTATCAACATGTCCAAAAACCCTATGATGCATGCAAAGACAAAACATATTGAGATCAAATACCATTTTCTTAGAGAAAAAGTTGCAGACAAAGAAGTAAAATTGGACTATGTGAGTACTAAAGAACAGTTGGCAGATATTTTCACAAAGCCTTTATCAAAAGATACTTTTGAGTATCTCAGGGAGAAGTTGGGAGTAATTCTCTTTCCCAAGTCTAATTAGATAAAGCAGCAAGTACATCAGTCGATGGTGACTGATGAATGGTTGACTACTCTATTTTTGGAGTAGTACCTATGCCTAATTTTTTATGGCACCCTTCACCATTGATGTCAAAGGGGGAGTATGTAGTTAGGGGGAGCATATACTCTAGGGGAGTATATAATCTTGTAACTTAAAAACACAGACAAAGGAGCTGCAGCAGTGTAGAGGAATCTTTGATGAGGATATTGAGAAGATTGTAAAAAGAAAGAGGACACTATGTGTTGAAGATGCTTTTAATATCATATGTTGCCATCAATGTCAAAGGGGGAGATTGTTGAAGATTTACTTCTGGTGGCTAGTTGATTGTATGTTTGTCATTGATGACAACATATAATATACATCAGTTTTCTGTATGTACTTATTAGAAAAGTGATATTAACCCTTGCGTGGTTATATTCATGTTGTAGACATGTTTTTGATGCTTTGTTCATACATGTAGGATCAGATTTGATGTTTCAGTTAAGTTGTGTTAATTTGTAGTGGCAGTTACAGTTTCTGGAGAGTATCTATTCAGAGCCGACGTATTTACCATGTTTCTTGAGTTGTGCCTATCTTCAGGATATGCATATGTATATTCATGATTATTTTTGAGTTAACCATGTTTGACTAAGAATGCTTATCATGTTTCATCTGGATCATGTTGTTTGAGATAATTTGGTGGATCCGACTTAGTGAAACATCACGTCTGTTCAGTTCATGTTGCGTGGTCTTAATCAGATTGCATGGTTGATATGACCGAAAAAAGAAGTAGTGAAGGGACTCCTTAAGTTGATGAAGATCACATCCTTTGGAGAAGATACTTATAGTAGTTCATTTTATGAACACCAAGTGTGAATGATAAGAAAAGAGATAGAAAAGATACAGAGAAGAATATCAGTTAAGTTTCATTCATCAAGGATCTATGTGAAGAAGTAGTGGAAGATTACATTACATTGGAACTGATCAAGATAGCAGGTCTACTCTATAGTTCATCATCAGATATAGTGCATATCTGTTCTACAGAAGGTTGTAGCCTTCACCATTGAAGCAATGAGCTTTTGGATAGTGAGTCCTCACCCTTAACAGGGTTATTTGTAAAAGACTCCTAACAGGGTTAGACCCCTAACCAGGTCACTATACTTATTGCATTGTAAAGAACAACTCCTAATAGGGTTGCAAGATCTTCTAATAGGGATTATTATAAACAAGTATAGTTCATTGTGGGTGCTAATTCCCACCGGGTTATTTACCATTTGGTTTCCTCGTAACCAAATTGTGGTGTTATCTATTGTGTTATCTGAATGTGTATTTACTTTATGGTATTATGGAATTAATAAAAGAAAAGAATTAAATTAGCTGATAACTGATTCACCCCCCCCCTCTCAGTTATCCTTTGGGACTATTCTAACAATTCCCATATGATAAATCCTATAAAGCATTATGGGTGAGTAATGAGAAAAATCTCTTGATTAGGGAGCAAGCATATGTTGAGTTTTCAATTGGTGAATATAGGGATAAAATATTATGCATATAGTGCCTATGATATGTTTCCATATCCTTTTAGGAAGGCCTTGGCAATATCTAAGGAGAACCATTCATGATGGATATAACAATACTTATGTTGTACATAAAGATGGTTTGAGCTTTACACTAACCCCTTTGGAAAATTTTCATCATGATGAATTGAGAATCATATGTTTTGGTGACAAAGAATAAGTTGATTTGCAGATCCATGATGTGAAGGGAACACAAAAAGGTGATCAGGGATCAAAGATGCAGCAACACGTTGTAATGACAATTCTTTTACATGGTATGACAGAGAATAATGTGTTGGTGGGAAATATTATATGCCTTTTGGTTAACCAGGTTAAGGATAGAGGAGTTCCTTCAGCTATGAATAGGTTAGGGGGTCATTTGGATCTCAAGAAATTAGAAAAAATGATGCAACAATAGTCAAAGTATGACTGTGTCAAACATCAGCAAAACAGATTGGTTTTGGATACTAATGCTTGGTGTAAGTTTTATGCAGGTAAGAGGCCAAGAAGATGCAATCTCAATGAGTTGTTATTTCATAAGATGCATGCTAAGGAGATGAAAGAAAAAGAAACCATCTTGGAGGATTGATAGACTCAAGACAAATCCTCTAATCTCTTGGGACAAGATAATTTTTTTAGGGGGGAGTATAGTGCAGGAGCACCCAATCATACAAGGAATTCCAAGGATCCATCAAAGTTTTATCAATATGATCAATGGTCTAAAAGGCCCAATTATAATGTACTAAGGTGAATTGTGGCCTTTGAATGTAATGAGAGTGATAAATTTGATATAAGTCATGATGGTCCTCGTAAGGGCCATAGAACCAAATACGTAATGAATGGGACATAGATTTCCTTTTGATTCTAGAATAGGTGTTTAGGTAATTTAGGGAGTCAATAAGATCCAAACCAATGCACTCGTATTGGTTTTGAGGGTCTAGAAGTCAATTTTGTTAGAATTTGCAAATTTGAAAATTTGAATTTTAACGACTAGTAACAATCTTGGTAGGTAAAGCCAAATTTGTTTATTTTGGTTAATGTAATGGTTCTAACCAACTAGAATAAAACTACCAATTTTCTAAATTTTCCCGAGTTGTTGTACATCATTTCTACTTTCATTTGAATTCTTTGATCTTTGGAATTTGTCAAAAGTATTTAGGAACATTCCTATATCATCTTCATGCATTTCTAAGTCAATTTGAAGAGTTACACAATCTATTTTGCATCTCTAAAGTAGACTGGTCTAAGACAAGGTAGAGTTCTTTTATATTTTGTGACTTTTGATGAAGTAAGAGATCCATTTCTCTTTATGTCCTCATTGTAACTTGATGAATGGATCTCCTTGGATGTAAAATATTAATTACTAACCTTGTTTGATACATACCTATTAGATTAAGGGTGATCACCATGAGTTTGGCATTGAAGAAGGGCTTGAAATGATGGTACAAGTATAGAAACAGAGAAAGTACCTTAACAAGAGAGTGGTTTTGTGATATATGTTTCTTTTTCATGTTCAATAAATGGTGTAGTCATTTGATTTGAAGTTTGGAAGCGATTTTTTTCAGGTTTTGTGAGAGCCCTAGTTTTAGGCCCTATTTGGTGAGGGTTTGAGAGAAATGCTATTTTCTATGTTGGTAAGCCAAAAATAGTGATTGAATCCTTCTATTGGAGTCATTTTGGGATGCTATGAAAGGTTAGAAGACCTGGTGTAAAGTTTCAAGCATAGTTGCTTTGTATATTTGGGCTAATTAGGGTTCTTGGAATGGGTAGCAGTGTATGTTCCATACTATTGGTCTAAAGGAGTGGAATGTGTCCTTTGGATATTTTGTGAATACTTGAAATGGGTATATGAATGTGTGATTTATTTTCCAAGTGTTTTGGGAAAAGTTTGGTAAAATGAAGAAAATAGGGTTTTAAGGGCTACAAGGGAAATAGCCTAATTAGAGACCAATTTTGATAACTACTGTTGTCTAGCTTGTTATGGGAACTTGAGGGTGGTTGAAACCAGTTGTAAAGATTTATAATAAACCCTAGAAGACCTTGGAATATTCTTGTGTTGTTGGGAACAAGTTTGAGCAATTTGGTGTCAAGAAGCCTATTAGGGAAGTGTGTAATCATGTTGGGTTATTGGGAACTGGTAGAGTGATTTGGTCAAGAGAGTGGATTGACCTTGTTTCTCTACCTCATAGTGGTATCAAAGCATAGGAGAATATTTTAAGGGAAGGGATTGAAGTATATGTCAGCAGAATATTCAAAAGGAGAGGCTCGAACAATACCTCCTAAAGTGACCAATGCAGAACTTGCTAAGTTGGTGCAAGAACAAGCAGGACAAAATAAGTGGTTGAGAGAAGAAGTAGAAAAATGAAGGGAAAGGTTGAAGGCTCAGAAAGAGAATTAGAAGGGGAAGAATAAAAATCTTCTCAACAAGAAGAGCAACTTGATCCAGAAGATACTAAAATGGTAAAGTTACTAAAAGCCATTAGAGTACGAGACTCTAGAGTTAAAACTGAATTACCAATTTTTAGTGGTAACCTGAATGATGCATAATTGATAGATTGGTTTTGTGTCCTTGATAAGTTTTTTTAATGTGAAGATATTGAGGATAATGGGAAAGTAAAAATTTTTGAGTCTAGGTTGAAGGGACATGCTTTTTTATGGTGGGATTGTTTGCAGGTAGAGAGATGGAGGAATGGTGACCCTAAAATCACATCTTGGCCAAGGATGATAGAGAATTTGAAGGAAAATATCTTACCAATGGAATACAAGGTTCAATTTTACAAGAATTTTTAGGTATTGAAGCACGAGGAGATGGATGTGCAAAAATATACATAAGAGTTTTAAAAGTTGGACATAGGATCTTTTCATGATGAAGATGTAGAAGAGAAGGTAACAAGGTATCTTGGAGGTTTGAGATACACCATCCAAGATTAGTTAAGTCTATCAACACCAAGGAATGTAGAAGAATGCTACAAGTTGGCAATAAAGGCTGAAGAAGAGATAAGAAGAAGACAAGAGAGACAAGTTAGTGGTAGTAAAAAAGGTAGAGGAAGAGGGAGCAAACCTGGCAGGAGCCATGAACAAGGACAAGGTAGTGATAAAGGAAAAGAGCCTATGTTTGAATCAAGAGGGGATTTCAGAGGTGGAGGAATATCTAGATCTGGTAGAGGATTCATAGGCAGTTGTTATACTTGTAATGAAGTGGGACACACATCCCCTAAGTGTCCTTTGAATGCAAAAGACAACAAGAGGCCTGAGAGAAAGGTGCAAATGGTTCAAGAGGAGAAGAAAGAATAAGGGGATGAAGAATGTGTACAATTTCATCAAGAACTTGATGGTGAATTCCTAATGTTTAGAAAGAGAAAAAGAGTGCAACCACAAAGACCAAAGGCATCTATATTTTGTACTCTATGCAAGAGCCAAGGTAAAATTTGTAAGATGATCATTAATCCATGTTCATTTGACAATCTAGTTTCTTAGGAGATGGTAAAAAAGATGGATTTGGAGAAATTCCCACATGATAGATCCTATAAAGTATCATGGGTGAGTAATGAGAAAATTCTCTTGATTAGGGAGCAAGCATATGTTGAGTTTTCAATTGGTGAATATAGGGATAAAGTTTTATGTGATACAGTATTGATGACATGTTTCCATATCCTTTTAGGAGGGCCTTGGAAGTATCTAAGGAGAACCATCCACGATGGATATAACAATACTTATATTGTAAATAAAGATAATTTGAGTTTTACACTAACCCCTTCGAAAAATAGTCAGCATGATGAATTGAGAATCATATGTTTTGGTGGCAAAGAATAAGTTGATTTGCAGGTCCCTGATGTGAAGGGAACACAAAAAAAGTGATCAAGGATCTAAGATGCATCAGTAAGTTGTAATGATGGGTCTATTACATGGTATGATAGAGAATAATGTGTTTATGGGGAATATTATATATTCCCTTTGGTTAATCAGGTTAAGGAGAGAGGATTTCCTTAAGTTGTGAACAGGTTAGGGGGTCGTTTGGACCTCAAAAAAGCATAAAACACGATGCAACAATAGTCAAAGGATGACTATGTCAAACATCAGAAAAATAGATTGGTTTTGGATACTATTGCTTGGTGTAAGGTTGATGCAAGTAAGAGGACAATAAGCCACACTCTTAATTATTTTTTATTGCAACAGGTTCATGCTAATGAGATGAAGGACAAAGAACCATCTTGGAGGATGGAGAGACTCAAGACAAAGCCTCTAATCTCTTGGGACAAGAGAAGTTTTGTATGGGGGAGTATAGTGTAGGAGCACCTAGCCATGAAAGGAAGTCCAAGGAGCCATCAAAGTTTGATCAATATGATAAATGTTCTAAAAGGCCTAATTATAATGTACTAAGGCCAATTGTGGCATTTGAATGTAATAAGATTGATAAAGTGGATATAAGTCCTAATGGTCCAAGTAAGGACCATAGTACCAAATATGTAATGGATGGCACATAGATGCCCTTTTGAGTCTAGAATAGGTGTTTTAGGGAGTCAATAACATCCAAAAAAATTCACTTGTATTTATTTTGAGGGCCTAGAAGTTAATTTGTTAGAATTTGCAATTTTGAAATTTTGAATTGCAATGGCTAGTAACAGTCTTGGCAGACAAAGCCAAATTTGTTTGTTTTTGTTAATGTAATGGTTCTAACCAAATGGAATCATTCGGAGAAGGTATGTAAGGAACTCTATAAAGCCATGGTAATCCATGAAAGGAGCATGATGGTATGGAGGATCTGACTATCTTGAATAAAACTACTAATTTTCTAAATTTTTCAGGAGTTGTTGTGCATCATTTCTACTTTCATTTGAATTATTTGATCATTTTAATTTGTAAAAAGTATTTAGGAACATTCCTATATCATCTTCATGAATTTTTAAGTCAATTTGAAGAGTTACACAATCTTATTTGCATCTCTAAAGTAGACTGGTCTGAGACAGGGTAGAGTTCTTTTATATTTTGTGATTTATGATGAAGTAAGGGATCCATTTCTCTTTATGTACTCACAATAACTTGAGGAATGCATCTCCTTAGATGTAAAATATGAATTACTAAACTTGTTTTTATATAGACCTGGCACATTAAGAGACATCACCATGAGTTTGGCTTTGAAGAAGGCTTGAAATGATGGTACAAGTATAACAACAGAGAAAGTATGTTAACAAGAGAGTGGTTATTTTATAGATGTTTCTTGGGCATGTTCAATAAATGGTGTAGGATTTTTTTTGAAGTTTGGAAGTGAGTTTTGATCAGGTTTTGAGAGAACCCTTGTTTTAAGTCCTATTTGGTGAGGGTTTGATAGAAATCCTATTTTTGTGTTGGTAATCCAAAAATAGTGTTTGAAACCTTTGATTGGATTCATTTGGGGATAATTTGAAAGGTTTGATGTCCTGGTGTAATGTTTCAAGCATACTTGTTTTGTAAATTTAGTCTAATTAGGCTCTCGGAATGGGTAGCAGGGTATGTTCTATATTGTTGGTCCAGAGGAGTGGAATCTATCCTTAGGATACATTGGGAATCTTTGAAACGGGTATCTTAATGTGTGATTTATTTTTCAATTGTTTTGGGAAAAGTTTGGGAAAATTGAAGAAAATAGGGTTTTAAGGGCTACAAGGGAAATAGCCTAATTAGAGACCATTTTTGATAAGTATTATTTTACATTTTGTTTTGGGAACTTGAGGATGTTTTAAAATAGTTAGAAGGAGTCTGAATAAACCCTAGAAGGCCTTGGAATAGTCTTGGGTTGTTGGGAACAAGTTTGAGCAAATTGGTGTCAAGAAGTTGTATAGTCAGAAAGTAGAAGCACTTTCATTGTAGACTAGTTTAGATTTCTGAGTAAGTGGTTTTGGGGTCATGTAAAGAACCTTGAATGGGTTCCTGATTTAGACCTGGCTTTCCCCTATTCTGCCCAAATTCTCCACCTTTCTCTAGCCAATTTTTGGCATTCTAGACTGCAAATCTGAGATCTTTGACCTTAGGGTCAGGGTCAAAATTTTTGGTCTATATCGACCTCAAATCTGACCTACGTCAAGGTCAACCTCACCCATGACCTAGGTCTAGGTCAACCTCAAACTTGACCCAGGGTTCAGATTTCAGGGTCCCGCAGTTTACAGATGTCGGTCTTTGAAAAGGTTAATTCCCGCTTATGGGTCAGTTGTTTTGGGTTCCAAAGTGATGATTCCTAAATTATATTTAACATAGTTCCTCTCCTAGGGGTAAAGGCTTTAATGGGAATTTAATTCTCCTATGTCAGCCTCCTTAGAAGATTGTGCCCTAATTTCATATAAAAGGAAGCCTTTCGCTCTCATTTTCTCTAAGCATGATCAACCATCAACTAGGTGATACTAGGCATCCTTGAGCAACCGAGAATCATTATCAAGTGAAGTTCAAGAAAGAAATAAATAAATATTTGAATCAATGATTCATCCATCATCAATCATTCAAGCATCCATTCATCAAAGAGATCCATGGGAGGCCATTAAAGTATTCAAGCCACATAGTGCCCTTTTTGGTGATCTCTCCACCCATCTTCTTCCAAGCCTCTTCATACTCATGAACCCATTCAAGATTTTGTGTTGGAGATCTACAATAAATTGATTGAAGAAATCATACATTCTAAATTCTAGATCCATTGGTGCATACATACTTGTGGAGTCAAGGATTCGAATCCTCCACAAGGTCTTTTACAAGCAAGGTGAATTTATGCATTTACTTTGTTTACTTCTGCAAATTCAATTATATATTTGAGGTTAATTCCAAAACTAGGGTTTGAATATGGAAAACCCCTCCCCCCCCAACAAAAAAATCTCTTTTTATTGTAGGTATAGGTTTAGGGTTGAAGATTTGAACTCAGATCTGGATACCCTTTTCAGCAAACTATCGGGATCCGTGAATATAGTTTTTGTCAGACCTGTGCAGGTCAGGGTCAAGATTATTGGGTCAATGGTGAGATTATTGGGTCAAGGTCAACCTTTCTCATAAGATGGTATTGAATCAAAATTTTTTTTTGGGGTTTTGTTCGTCTCTGCGTTCCAGTTTCGGATCATACTTCAGATTTTCCAGAAATAGAGTACATACCTCAAAAAACAACATTCTTTGATTTGAAATTCTTCAAGGTTAGTACTTCCTCTCATCCTTTTCAATTACTGTCATATATCATATCTACTTAATAATAAAATAGAATTTAATATCTTCTTCCTTTCTCTCATTGCCAAATGATTGATTCATTTGTGCATTGATCCTTCTTTTGGGTTAATCAACTTGGATCTTTCATTTGTACATTTAGGGATAAAAGAGGAACCTCTTATCTTCCTTCCCCCTATATTCTTAATCACATCAAATAAATTAAAAATTTAATTTAAAGGTTAAGGAAATATAACACCCCTAATCAAATTAACACCATACAATCAATTTTCTTCCTTTACATTTTGGTGAACCCGCGATAGACAACTCTTTCTTTTTGGTGTTAGATTTACATGTTTATGCTAGATCTTGCATGTTCTTTCAATTACATTTAAAATTAATAAATCAATATCTTGTGTTAGTTTATTTGCATTGAATTGGTTTATGAGATTTACCACTTCTAGTCCTACTTATAGTATCTCAGTTAGAAGAAGACGTAGACTTATGGTTTCCATTGATACCGAGTCTTCCTCTCCTTTCTTTAGGATCCTGGATGATAATTTGATAACTCGTGATTCCAATCCTTCTATGGAGCATAACTCTTCTCACTCATCTCATGATGAGGATGATGCCTTAATATTTCCTCCTGAACAAGTGAAAAAACTCTCAACAGAACTTGATAAAATGGGAAATTGGCTCATCTAAGAAAACCATAATCAAGATTCTATCCAAGCTATAGAGGCTATTAAGAAAGTCCTCCATGATAATGATCAAGGTGTTAACTTCTTGCATGGTCTTACTCATCTTGTGCATTCAAATGTTAAACCTTTAGCTCAAGAGGCTCAAGAGTTAGGATATACACCTCCTATCACTAGTGAGGGACCTTCTTCTGTTCCTTTACCTAGCATTCCTACTTATACTCCTCCTTTGATGACTACATCTATCCCAATTGCATCTATTCCTGTGATTTCTCTTTCGGTATCTCTACCTACCTCACAACCTTCATATCATAATGTAATGTACCTTTTACTTATTCTAATCCCCTTCCAACTATGGTTCCTAATGTTCCACCGGTTGTGTCTTCTATTCCTACTTCTTCCTACACTTTTCCTAGTGTTCGTAACATTTCTATGCCACCTGTTTCCTCTAATGATTCCACAATTATTAGTTTACCTCAAACTGTGTCATCTTTACAACAACATCTTGCATCCTTAACCCCATCCAAATTTAGCATTCCTACATGTGACATGGGTATTCCTTTATCCTTAGACATCATTCATTCTACTGTCCCTCAACAAGCCAATATGCCTCGTCTTGAGAATTACAATGGTAAAGGCGATCCTATCACTCATGTTAAAACATTTCAAATCCTTTGTAGTGATTATGCTCATGACCATAGGATTTTAG
Organism: Thuja plicata; assembly: GCA_018584345.1. Taxonomy (NCBI): domain Eukaryota; kingdom Viridiplantae; phylum Streptophyta; class Pinopsida; order Cupressales; family Cupressaceae; genus Thuja; species Thuja plicata. Next base: position 1,197,402 of record MU225542.1, read on the forward strand.
CTAAATTGTTTGCTAGAAATTTTCATGATAAGGCTTTGCAATGGTATTTTTCTTTACCTCCTTATTCAATTGATTCTTTCCCTAAACTTGCTAATACCTTTATCCAACAATTCCAAAATAACATTGGTCCACAAGTTTCCTTAACTGATTTAATGCATTGTAAACAAAACATTAAGGAAAATTTGACTGATTTCATTGGTAGATTTAAGCATTTGTATGCTCAGATTTCTTATCCTCTTCCTGATATTGATATTCAACACATGTTTATTTCAAATTTACAAAATGATATTAGAGATAATATTCTGCTTACTAAATTTACCTCTTTTCAACAACTTTGTGTAGCACTTCACCATTATCAGTTACAAGTGAGTCAATTTGAGAGAAAAACTCTAATGGATCTTGTTCCTGTTGATAAGAGTGATAATGCTCCTAATCCTAATAAGTTTCAAAAACCTAACAACTATGTCAAGATTAATAAACAGACGAATGTGGTTGCTGATCAAGTTGTTGTTACATCCAATAATGCCACTTCTGCATCCACTGCTTTCCATATGAATCGTATGCTTACTCCTCTCTTTGAAACTTTGAATTCTATAATGAGTAGGTTGTTAAGTGATAATATGATTACCTTTCTTCCTATTTGACCTCTTCTCTCTACCATGATAGCATCCAAATCCTTCGATTCTAAAGCTTTTTGTCAATACCATCGCCAAAATGGTCATGATACTGAAAAAATGTTATTCTCTAAAACATAAAATTCAAGATTTAATTGATTCTAAAGATTTGTCTGTTGATAATTTTGATGGTAGTGGGAATAAATATGTTTCTCCTCCTAATCAAAACCTTCAAATTTATATGAATCCTTTACCTACACATGATACTAATACCATAGCTCAACCATCTTTTGTGGATATTGTTTATGATTCAAAGATGGATGATCTTAATGACATTGTTAATCATGTGGAGTGTGTTGTTTCATCTCAACCTACTGTTCAAGATCCTTCACCTCTACTGTAACTTCTAGTTCCACCTAAACCTCAAAGACAAACTAAGGATAAGTGACCCAGGGAAATTTTAATCACCTTTGATGATTTTGAAATGATTAAAGCTCTTGATGGTCCCCTTTATATCTATGCTAGGATTGATAAGATACCTACTCATGGTTGTCTTGTTTATCCCACATCTTTAATAAATTTCATTACTGAGGAAAATCATTTTATGAAAAACTTACAACGTGATTTCTATGATCCTTCTGATGCATGGATCCAAACTTGTAATGATTTTCTTTATCCCGCACTTGGTTCTATCAACTTATCGATGGAACTTTGTGGTAAAGTTGTAGATACTACCTTCATTGTTATTCCTACTTCTGATCAATTTCAAATCAAATTTGGTTTACCGTGGATAACTTCTATGCATGCTATTTCTTCTCCTATTCATAAATGTCTTAAGTTCATTCATAATGGAGAAGTCAAAACAATTAATCATAGTTTGTATCAACCTTCTAGGCCTAGAGATTGTGCTACTCTTGATTTATTTTGGCCTTCATTACCTAATTCATGTCCTCCTCACCCTGATCATCTCTTTCACTCATACCAAGCTTACAAACATCGTAAAATTACTGAGTTAAGCATACCTCAGATAGATCTCAACCATGGTCTTTTGACTACTCCTTCCATACCTCCTTTAGCCATTACTTCCAAATCTAATAATCAGACTTCTACTGTTTCATTACAACCCATTGAAAATCCTCCTATAGAACCTGTGAAGGAATCTATTGTCATTCCTCCTAGTTCTCAAAATATGGTAAGCAAAGCAAAACACAATAAATCTGCTAATGAATGTCGTAAGAAGCGTAGAGCTAATGCTAGGGCCCATTATTCTCTTCTTCAAAACTCTTTACCTTCTTTTGACCAACCTATGCTTGATGCATTGAAAGAAGTCAATATTCATAATGATGTTAAGATGAATGATTGTGATGATCCTATTCACATCTTAGATCCCATTTCAATTAATCTTGATGAGGAGGATTATTTAGATGATCCTATTGATCTTAGTGATGAATATGAGACCATTGATCTTGACATTGACATACCTCACATGCTTTTAACTCAATTAACGATTACACCTAGTATCGAGCAATGCGATTCTCAAGAGGATCCTTGTTTGGAACTAGCTATCATTCCTACTATAATGGATATAGTCCCTCTTGCGAGTTTCCCACCTATCCTAACTGATATAAACCAAGATAGGGAGGGTCGGCGATGCGTTTGATTGTCCTATCCTTCATGGTAGCCCTTTTTGTGTTTGCATGATGTACTGTGCTTCTCACGTAATGTGTTTGCTAAATGTTTGTTAGATTCTTTTATATGACCCTTGTTACTTTGTTGGTGCAAGGTGATAAAAGATTCAAACCTGTTGTACAATTCCTCTATATGTATCTCTATTCTTCTATATGTTGTTTCTATGTTATGTTGTACTTGTGCTATTGTTCGTAAATGTTTACCTTGTATAATCTGCTTGGATTTTCAACATGGTAGCACTAATTCTTTTTGGTCTCTAGGTTGTGGTTCGAAAATATTCCTCTTCGTAACTCTTAAGTTTCTTTCCTCCATTGTGGTTGTAGTTCTACTTTCTTTGGGGAATGATGTCAATTCATTTGCAATAAAATCATATTTATATGTACATGTTATCTTATGATCATACTAACCCCATAGTAGGTAGATCTCTTATGCATTCTTATGTATGTTTATGTTTTATTTTCCTTGATTTGTCTTCATTTGGGGGCATCTCGTAGTGGAAGGGTAATCCATAAAGCTGTTTATGTTTCTGTTCAAGACATTGCTCCTGTTAAATTTTTAGCAATGACTTTAATGTGGGGGCATACACTCTACTCACTTTTTGCACACACACACACACACTTTCAAAATATTTTCAAGTACTTAAAACTTTTTCCCTTTATGGATTAGAAACTAATCCTTAAAGCATGGACATTTTACATTTTATTTTACTGTTTAGGATCTCTTGATCCCTCCAGTTTAAATTTACGTGGATCTCTTGATCCCTCCAATTTTTCAATGTTTTGATCTCTTAAGGTCGGAAGGTGTCCTTAAGAACGAATCTCCCTGATGGGTTGACTAGTGAGTAGCCACATTCACTAGGCAGTTTAATTCCATCTTTCCAGTTACGTTGTTTACTTGTGTGGTTCACAATGGGACATAAGTTCTCATTGGCCGAGATAATCACACCCTCTCTCTCTCTCTCTTTAACTAGTGATGTCTCTCTTATCATGATCTTAGGGTTGATAAAGACTTAAATCCCTTGGGGGATTGAGGATTTCTTTTTCCCTTTTTTATTCCAATAATATTGTCTGTTCTTTATGATCTCCTTTACCAAGAGTTTGTGTTGAGTCCTTACTCTTGCTAAAGTGGGGGCTAAATGTATAGTCAGAAAATGGAAGCACTTCTATTGTAGACTGGTTTAGCCTTCTAAGTAAGTGGTTTTGGGGTCATGTCAATCATTTTGAATGGGTTCCTAATTTAGACCTGGCTTTTCCCCTGTTCTTCTCCAATTCTCCACCTTTCTCTAGCGAATTTCTGGCATTCTGGACTACAAATATGAGATCTTTGACCTCAGGGTCAAGGTCAAACTTTTTGGTCTATGTCAACCTCAACCCTGAACTAGGTCAAGGTAGACCTCACCCCTGACCTAGGTCAAGGTTGACCTCAACCTTGACCCAGGGTCTAGATTTCAGGGTCCCACAATTTTCGGATGTCGATCTTTGAAAAGGTTAATTCCCGCTTCTAGGTCGGTTGTTTTGGGTTCTGAAGCGATGATTCCTAAATTATATTTAGCATAGGTCCTCTCCTAGGGGTAAAGGCTTTAATGGGAATTTAATTCTCCTATGTCATCCTTCTTAGAAGATTGTGCCCTAATTTCATATAAAAGGAAGCCTTTCTCTCTCATTTTCTCTAAGCATGATCAACCATCAACTAGGTGATACTAGGCATCCTTGAGCAATTGAGAAGCATTATCAAGTGAAGTTAAAGAAAGAAATAAAGAAATATTTGAAGCAAGGATTCATCCATCATCAAACATTCAAGCATCCGTTCATCAAAGAGATCCATGGGAGGCCATTGAAGGATTCAAGCCACATAGTGCCCTTTTTTGGTGATCTCTCCATCCATCTTCTTCCAAGCCTCTTCATACTCATGAACCCATTCAAGATTTGGTGTTGGAGATCTACAAGAAATTGATTGAAGACATCCTACATTCTAAATTCTAGATCCATTGGTGCATACATACTTGTGGATTCAAGGATTTGAATCCTCCATAAGGTCTTTTACAAGAAAGGTGAATTTATGCATTTACTTTGTTTACTTCTGCAAATTCAATTATATATTTGAGGTTAATTCCAAAAATGCGGTTTGACTAAGGAACTCCCCTCCCCCCAACAAACAAATATTTTTTTCTTATAGGTACAGGTTCAGGATTGAAGATTTGAACTCAGATCTAGATACCCTTTTCAGCGAACTATCAGGATCCGCGAACATATTTTATGTCAGACCTATGCAGGTGAGGGTCGAGATTATTGGGTCAGAGGTGAGATTATTGGGTCAAGGTTGACATTTTTCATAAGATGGTTTCAGATCGGAAAAATATTTCTGCGTTTTGTTCATCTCTACGTTCCGGTTTCAGATCATACTTCAGATTTTACAGAAACAGAGTACATACCTCAGAAAACAACATTCTTTGATTTGCAATTCTTCAAGGTTAGTACTTCCTCTCATCCTTTTCAATTACTATCATATATCATATCTACTTAATAATAAAATAGAATTTAATATCTTCTTCCTTTCTCTCATTTCCAAATGATTGATTCATTTGTGCATTTAGGGATAAAAGAGGAACATCTTATCTTCCTTCCCCCTATATGCTTAATCACATAAAATAAATTACAAATTAAATGTAAAGGTTAACGAAATAAAAAACCCGTAATCAAATCAACACCATATAATCAATTTTCTTCCTTTACAGAAGCCTATTGGAGAAGTGTGTAATCCTGGTGGGTTATTGGGCATTGGTAGAGTGATTTGGTCTTGAGAGTGGATTTACCTTGTTTCTCTACATCAGTAATGGTATATTCAAACCAGAAAAACATAAAATTGATGAACTATAACTATTTGAATGTTTGAAGATGATAAGTTGATGATCACCAAGATGCAAAAGTGAATGCAAGACATTAAATCAGTAAATATATTGTATTTTCATTGATGTCAACTTGATATGGTTTGATTATTCAAACACATAATATCATAAACTTGAAGAGGTGAAGAGACAAAGTTTATGTGGTCGGTAAAACATAAAATTTATATATACATCGAGTGACAGTAAACATCGACGGGTATTGAACACTGAGAAGTTCACAGTGTATACCGAACACTGCAGTAACTGAGTAAGTATTACCAAGAAAGAGCTATTTACCGAGCATAAATGAATTCAATGATAAAGCTAACTAGAGTTGATGACCAATCATAACTAAAGTTAAAGAATGACAAAACTACTTAGGTGGCAGAGCTATATTTAGGGATTGACTAATTGATTACTTTATTTTCAATGATCAGTTAAACTAAAGGAAAGAAGAAGATTTAAAGCATATTTTATTCACAATTATCATGGAGAGATTTGTAGATTAAAACTAAAGCAAAGCTTTATGAGATAAAGCAAGCATGGCCAGTTTTACAGATCAAGAAGTGATCTATGAAAAAAACAAGGAGATTGAGGGGCTAATCATGTCTATATAAAGAGATAAGGAATTCATTAGAAAGAGAGGAATGTTGAGTATAATTATGGCGAAGATAAAATTCTTCATGTAGATCTGGTCATACATGCTGAATAAAAAAGCCAAGGAATTATGTAGACACCGAGCAACAAAGGACAGAGCATTCACTGAGAAGAAAAAAGGAAGAGAGAAAAGGAACTAAAGAGCATATTTATCAAAGATGTATTATTGATCTAACAATAGATCTAAATATCTGCAAGTTAAAGTTGTATTTTGAATAGATCATTTACTTTATCAGGTTAACCATTGATTTCAAAAATCTCTTAACTGAGTGGGATTTAACAGTCCTTATTGTATTGAGATACTCTTGAGAGTATCAAAAGGTTTTCTTATTGACAGCATAGTGAGTGCTAGGTCAAAAGACAAATTTTTAGTTTTAAATCCTCTAACAAGGTTGCACTTAACAGCGTGTATTATTGTATGTGGTAAATTTGGCCTTGTTAACTCACCATACACTTCAACATAGTCCTTCTTCATCAGATACATAAAAGACTGAATATGAGATTATTCATCCTGCCTATCTGCATGATTTGACCTGTTGCCTTCTATCCAGACGGGGTTTTAAAAATAGCTCTCAGAACGAGAGTCTCACAACCATAGACCAATCTAAGAATGAAGGATTTTTCTCCATGAATGCAATGCAATGCAAGGTTATTATAAGAATTGAAAGATGCAAGATTAATCTAAGACATGATTTCAATGCAATTATTCTAAAAAATTGAAATTATTCTATTGCAAATGATAGCTTTTAACTAGAAATGAGATGATAAAAATGTAAAAAAAATTTAGTATTCTAACAATGCATATTTTCTCCAGGGACTTTGATGATCTAGAAGAGTGACAAATGCAACAAAATTGGTTAGGGTTGCAAGATACCAATTTTGGGGTGTTACATTTTTTCCCTCTTTGAATTGATGTGCGAGCAGTGCATTGATTAAAAGAACAGTTTGATGCTTGAAGCATAGAAGAATAGATTTTAACATTGATGATGCAAAGATTGATTGATGAAGATTTCAGAGCCATCTCCAGGATAGAGCTTGACTCTCCGAAGTCTAGGTTAGGTTGCCAAGACACCGGTCAAGTGGAGTTTTTGAGAATCATTTCCAGAATGAAGCTTGATCCTCAAGGATCTGGGTTAGAATGCCTTGATACCTAATAGATTTGATATCTTTCGCAAGACTGTACCCAGAATGAGGCTCAACCTTCAGGATTCAGGGTTAGATTGCCTCGATACCTATCCAAAAAGATGGTCAATAGAGGTTTTGGGACTATCTCCAGAACAAAGCTTAGTCCCCCAATATCTAGGTTAGATCGCCTAGACACTGGTCAGATTGATATCTTTCACAAGACTGTCCCCAGAACGAGGCTCAACCTTCAGGAGTCAGGGTTAGAATGCCTCGATACCTGTCTCAAAAGATAGTAAATAGAGGTTTAGAATCATCTCTAGAATGGAGCTTGATTAAGGAGTTAGGGTTAGAATGCCCCAATTCCCAATAGATGAGATTTTGAGAATCATCTCTAGAATGAAGCTTGACCCTCAAGAATTTGAGTTAGATTTCTCAGACACTTAATAGATTGAGATTTTGAGAATCATCTCCAGAATGGACCTTGATTCTCAAGGATCTAGGTTAGAATGCCCTAATACCTAATAGATGACAAGATGTAAGGAACAAAGATGCCCTTATTTCTTGTGGAGTATCCAATTTTGACTATGAAGTACGAAAAACTAAACATGCCCCAAGTGATGAGATGCCCCTAGAATTGAGGACTTTTGAAAATTAGATCAGATTGATTGAAAAATAGATTCAATAGATTTTTTTTTTTGAAAATCTACCTTGGGCCACCTGCAAAAAAATCTAAAATCTACCTTGATTTCTGTGCATTGGGTTGTACAACCTCATTGGGCAAAATGTTTTTGCCGCAGATTTAAATTTTGACAAGTATAGGCATGTTTATAGTCATTTTCAACTGAAACGATGTTCCGAACGCAATGGTGGAGTCAGATTTGGCTCAAAATGAGAGCTTCAAAGACACTAAGAGAATACTAGAAAGAAGATAGAAGAAATTGTCAAACTTGCTCCACGCAAAAACAAAGATGAAATGCATTGTTTTACCTGCAAAATCAAAGTACAAACATGATCCCAAGATTTTTAAAAATAATTCAAATGTGATGACAGAAATAGATGTTCTACCCCATGGTGGGTGCCAGAAATATATGTGGTAAATTTGGCCTTGTTAACTCACCATACACTTCAACATAGTCCTTCTTCATCAGATACACACAAGACTAAATATGAGATTATTCATCCTGCCTGTCTGCATGATTCGACCTGTTGCCTTTTATCCAGATGGGGTATTCGAAATAGCTCTCAGAATGAGAGTCTCACAACCATAGACCAATCTAAGAATGAAGGATTTTTCTCCATGAATGCAATGCAATGCAAGGTTATTCTAAGAATTGAAAGATGTAAGATTAATCTAAGACATGATTTCAATGCAATTATTCTAAAAAATTGAAATTATTCTATTGCAAATGAAAGCTTTTAACTAGAAATGAGATGGTAAAAATGTAGAAACAAATTAGTAGTCGAACAATGCATATTTTCTCGAGGGGCTTTGAATGAGAAATGGGAGTTCTTTTATAGACTCAAAGGTGATCAGAATAGAAACTTTCCTCTTTGAAATAAAACAAATAGAAAAGCCAGTTTAAATTAGAAAGCTTTATTTAAAAAATAATAATAAATTGTTTTCCCTTTGCTTTAATTGTTTTCTTTCTTTGATTTTAATTGTTTTATTTGATTTTAATTGTTTTCTTTCTCTTTAAAGCACAATTAATTCAAAGATTCTATTTCTGAACAGAAGAAGATTTTGAGAGAATATTTAATTAAACAAATAAATATGGCCTCATAAATAGGTTTTTCTCAATTATCTGAATAATTAAATTTAATTATTGAAAAAGAGGATATTTATTTAATAATTAAATATCATTTAATTCCCTTTTTATGTGTTTTAGCTAAAAGGGGTGAATTTAATTTAATTAAAGTTCTAGGACTTTATAATTAAATTAATTCAATAATAGGGTTTATTTAGCCAATAGATATTTAGGAATTAAATATAATGTATGATTAATGCAGATTTATGATTTTCTACATTTGACACTTAGGTCAAGTAGAGTCAGTAAAAACTCAGAATTGCCTAGTACAATAGGACTTTGATGATCTAGAAGAGTGACAAATGCAAAAAAATTGGTTAGGGTTGCAAGATGCCAATTTTGGGGTGTTACATTTTGCCGCTCTTTGAATTGATGTGCGAGAAACGCATTGATTCAAAGAATAGTCTGATGCTTGAAGCATAGAAGAATAGATTTGAACATTGGTGATGCAAAGATCAATTGATGAAGATTTTAGAGCCATCTCCATGATAGAGCTTGACACTCCGAAGTCTAGGTTAGGTTGCCAAGACACCGGTCAAGTAGAGTTTTTGAGAATCATTTCTAGAATGAAGCTTGATCCTTAGGGATTTGGGTTAGAATGCCCTGATACCTAATAGATTTGATATCTTTCACAAGACTGTCCCCAGAACAAGGCTCAACCTTCAGGATTCAGGATTATATTTCCCCTATACCTGTCCCAAAAGATGCTCAATAGAGGTTTTGGGACTATCTCCAGAACAAAGCTTAGTCCCCCAATATCTAGGTTAGATCACCCAGACACTGGTTAGATTGATATCTTTCACAAGACTATCCCCAGAATGAGGCTCAACCTTCAGGAGTCAGGGTTAGAATGCCCCGATACCTATCTCAAAAGATAGTAAATAGAGGTTTAGAATCATCTCCAGAACGGAGCTTGATTTAGGAGTCAAAGTTAGAATGCCCCAATTCCCAATAGATGAGATTTTGAGAATCATCTCTAGAAAGAAGCTTGATCCTCAAGAATCTAAGCTAGATTGCTCAGACACTTAATAGATTGATATTTCAAGAATCATCTCTAGAACGAAGCTTGATTCTTAGGGATCTAGGTTAGAATGCCCCAATACCTAATAGATGACACGATGTAAGGAACAAAGATGCCCTTATTGGTTGTGGAGTATCCAGTTTTGACTATGAAGTACAAAAAATTGAACATGCCCCAAGTGATGAGATGCCCCTAGCAATAAGGACTTTTGAAAATTAGATCAGATTGATTGAAAAATAGATTCAATGATGTAATCATCCTACCCCCTTAGGAGCAAAATGGAAAGATGGCACGTCATAATGTTGATTGAGAGCGAGAAATCGTAGATAGATATTGAATCAGAGATCAAGAAGAACTCAAAACATATTACGGAAGAATTTAAAAGATTCAAAGTGAATTTCAAGTGATTTTGAGGTCTAGTTGACCAAGGTTGACTAGGGTTGACCAGAGTGTACCAGAGTTGACTTTTGAGGAAAAAGTCAAAGATTTGAGAAAATATTGATTAGATATGATTTTGACAAGAAAGCGATGTCAGAAAGTCAACTGCACAAGCGTCTGATCGCGTCGGTCCCAAAAAATTTAAAATGCGATTTTGAGCTATATAAAAGTGTCAGATTTCCCAAAAATGGGTTGAGCATATAGATGAAGATAGAGAGCGAGGATCGAACACTTGTGCAGTCATGATGAAACCAGGACTCTGAAGAACTCCTCAATGTATGAATGAACCCAGTAGTATGCAATGAACTAAACATTGAATTGCTCCTGCCATGCAAGTCTAGAATGAAAATGTAATCTTATGCTAGATGCAATATGAAAGTGCAATTCTAGGACATGGTTGTGAGACCCATTGTAAAATAATCATTATTGAGCATCTTTTAGAATATCAAAGTTGATAGAACCCTTACTGGCACCACAATACAACCATAAGAATATGAATATGACTTTTCATCAGATAAAATGTAGGAAACAAATGTAAGCACCAGGGCACAAAAGCCAAGATGACCTAAACATTGTTTCCAGTTAATGTTGCAAGAGTACACCAGTATCGAGGCATTCAAAGCCAAGATAAACATGAGTGTGATCATGCATAAAAAAATAGAGCAATAACAAACAAAAAAATAACAAACAAAGCAATAACAGGCAAGGAGATAGTACCGACCTCACCATGGTGTACAAATAAACAAGATTGAGAGATGTGAGACTTTTCCACCTTAGTGTGAGAGCTGTTATCACATACAACCTATTTATTTGACGTTGTCAGATCATTGGGACTACACCAACAAGAAGTAGACAAAGAAAATATCAATGAAATCCATGAGAATAGACAACATTCAAAGAAAGATTCAATCATAGCTTAGCCAGTTTCAAAGTTTTTGAATATGTATGTGTATGAGGGTGTTAAAAAACACCGTTGTGTTTGTGAGTGCATTGTGTTTGAATGTTATTGATAGATGTTTACATTTGAGATATCCAATGTGTGTTGAAAAATACAAATGTGTCTGAAGATAGTGTTAAAAAACACTGTTTATGGTGGTGTTGAAAAACACTAGTTTGTGTCAGTAGAGTGTTGTCCTTTAGAACTAACAAGATTACTGACTCGGGTGTAAACCAAAGATGTGATCAAATTGGGGATCCATGCCCCCAAGTAAAATTGACTGACTTGATGTATGTTTCTTGGAAAAACTAGATTTGATTGCCCCCAGGCATATGGTTCTGAATCAGTATCAAGTCAGTAGGGTTTGCAAAGGAACCAAAGTGTCATGAAAGTGACTAGAAGCTATGTACAAGCTAAAGCAAAGAATCATCAGGACCGAGTATCGATAGATAGAGCATTTGAGTATAACTCCAACTGTAATAGATGCAAGAAATCTCAATAGTATGGCGATAGTAGATAGACATAGTGAGAACCACTAGTGACTGACGTGAGAGAGATGCTCAAGTGAAGAGATCGTAGTACTAGCTGTTAGCACTGTGCTGATTTTTGAATCTACTGTTGGTTGTATTTCCTGTTTTGGTAGCTTTCCTGGTTCCTTGTCCTGCTCTCTATATTCTGATGTGCTCAATTCATTTATCTCTTGTTCAGTCTTGCTTTACCTCTGTCATGTTTTCAAGTTTTCAAGTCTAAACCTAGCTCATTATGCAAAAAACCCTGAAAACCCTTGTCATTCGAAGTGTTTAAATGATGAAAATAAACCCTAGGTCTTGGCGCTTCTATTTTGCTGTTACTTTCTCCATTCACTTAGCACGTGTTAAATGAAGTCGCCTTGTCGCGTTATCCCAGCTGAATATTCCATTTGTCTTCCTGACTTTATTTTTTCCTTGTGTCGCGTAGTCTCGTTTAACTTTCAAATACTCCTTCAGCCTTCTGAGACTTAGCGATTCCTTTCATGTCGGGTAGTCGTGGGATAACCATGTCATAAATATTTATGAAGGAGGGACCCACTGCTTAGTCGGGTGATCGCAAGAAAATCTTAACAGTTATGAAATTGTTCCCAGACTCAGCAATTTCTTCATGTCGCATTGTCATCAAATTAAGCCAAAGCTGACAGTTAAGTTTTCCTTCAGTCGCGTGGTCTCGGAATAGAATGGCGGTTAAGAGATTTCAGTTCAGACTTCGCGACTAACTGTCTGTGGTTTGCAGTAATGTGTATTCGGGATGTCGCCAGAACATGACGATGACTCAGTTCTCTAGTATGCATTCAGTGAGCTAATGATTGTGTGACATCTGTCAGAAGGCGAGTGGATATTAAAGGATAAGTGCATAGTTGCCAGAAGGAGAAATTGGATTCAGCGACTTCGAGACTAAGGTGCTTTGCCTTTTGTCGCAATGTCTAGAAATGATTTAAGGGCAGGCAGAAACATTAAGCGATTAAACGTCGGACGTCAGATGAAAGAATCAGAAGATCCAACGGTGGTCGCAGAGTCTGAGAAGAAAAGTGCCCTAAGGAAAAGGTCCTCCTGACTTGGCGATTAAGGTCTGTCGCACAGTCGTCAGAAGTGAAAAAGGGCGCTTATGACCTGTTAGGGTGAGATTGAACATTAAGGACTTATATCCCCTGACTTGGCGACTAAGCCTTGTCGAGTAGTCTTGAAACAGAAATTAAGCATTTGGCGACAAGGAGATAACCGTGATGGTTAAGGGAAACAGGTAGTTGCAAGGTCTCAGAAAGAATGATGAGTTAATGTTAACTGTGCACGACTATGATTTCAATTATGTCGCGAGATCGCCAGATAATCACTTGGGTCAGCCAAAGGAAAGAAAACATATTGTCGCCAAGTCTTGAGATGGAACCATGGTTAGTGACAGAGGCCTGCGACAAAGAGACTTGATGCAGTCGCTCAGTTGCCAGTCAGCAAAGCAAGGATCTTTTCAAAATGAATAAAGTACACTGTGTTGGCTATTTTCAGTGCTGACGATGCATAATCTAAACGGTCTCCTATTCAAATTACCCTACTTCAGCTAAAGACCCACCAAAGAAGAAACAGAAAACAGAGCACAAAATTCTACAAAGTAGAAAGAGACATGGCAAAATTCGTGTCTAAGGCTAGAACTGCCACGGATACCAGGTGAGGTGGGAGCTGTTGCCAAGCTAGAAGTGAACACTGTCAAAGAAGTGAACAGATGGGAAGCAAAAAGGATGAATCAAATATGGTTAAGCCATGAAGAACAAACCTTTTTAATTAGCTGCCACCTTGTTAATTAGTTGTTGCCAAGTTGTTGCAAATGGTTGAGTTATCCTTCCCAGATGTCGGTAGCTTGTTGCATCCTTGTGCTATAAAAAGAATTCCAAGACAACTAGGAGGAGGATGGTCATTTTTCTGTCTGAAAATAATACTAAGTCAGTTGTAATATATCTGGTTTTTTGGAGAAATCTCTGTTGAATGTAGTAATTGATGATGACTTCTGAATGAAATCCATTTCACAGTTTCTGAAGCATTTAGTGGATTTTCTGTCTTCATTTTAGCATTCTGAATTCTATTTAAATTGAATGTTCTAGGAGCATTTTCAATTTATACGTCTGTAAAGCAGATATATGAAGTACTTCTAGGGTTCTTTCAAGGAGAGAATATACCTTAGAGATATTTCAACAAAGTTCAGGGTAGCAAATGAATCTGATCGATTAGTTTGGCTAAGTGTACTAAGGTAGATATATAAGATATATCTACATTTATGTCAGATCCTGTAATTGCCTTAAGTTTAGTTTTCAATCATGCTGGTTAAAATTATTCATAGATGACTCCATGCCCTTAGATTGAGCACTGGTCTATTTTTGTTCAATTAAAGTGACTATCACCATCATTAAAATCAATCTTTACTTTCAGTTTGATCTGTCTAAGTAAAAGTTACAGTGGTCATTCCCTATAATTCCACTAATAGCAAACTAGAATAACCTAGTAATTTCGTTATTCTAAGCTTTCAAGGGTAATCCCTGTTAGAGTAATCTTTAGTTGCTTATTGATTAAATCATGTTGATTTAATTAATTAAGTTATTACTCTTTAGTGCTTAAGTTTCACATAGGCAGTTTCTATTTCTTGAGTTTCCCTTTTAGGGTTTCGGTATCCTTTATAAGGAATCACTGCCTTTCATTTCTTCAAGGAGATTGTAATCATTTCATTGTTGATAATATAGAAGTTATTTCTTTCAACATGTTTTTCCTATCTCTGGCTTTTTGGCCGCCATAGCTGTATTCTTCTCTTTTGTCTTTGCTTCCTTCTTGTAGCAGTCTTGCATGCAGGTGATCTTGGGAGGATTTGAGTTTATCAAATCTAACATGGTATCAGAGCTCTCGTGCAGTCGGTTGTTCGTTCTTTGTTGAAGCATTTCAGTCACAGAGGGTTTCAGAGTTTTTCAAGTGTTTTTTGTTGTGTTTCAGGGGCAGGCTTTGGTTATGGTCACTTTGGGCTCAAACGGACATTGCCATTGAGCTCAGAGGACCCCAAAACCCCATAAACGACATAAAATTCATCCATTTTGGACTACTGGGCTCTGAGGNGGCAAAAATTTTTTGGTTTTTGTACCGTACAACACAAAAACCGAGGCAAAATTTCAAAAAAAATAAAAAAACCCCTATTTTCGGTGGTTTTTTATTTAAAAATTGCGCAGACATTGGTTTTTGTGGGGCGCTGCCACCGCACCACCACCACCGGCTGCGGGTTCACCGGCAGCGGCCCCCCACCGGCCCAGCTCCGCCGGCCTCTGCATTCTGCGGCCCACACTGCTCCCTTCACCGTGGCCCCCGCCGCCCTCCGCGGCCCCCGCTGCCCACAGCGTCTGCTCCGCCGACTGCCGCTTCGCGGCCTGCGGTTGCTCCGCCCGCCGACACCCTGCCCGCCGCTCTGTGCGCCGCCCTGGGTGGCGCGTTTGTGCCAGCCCCCGCGGGCTTAATTACTAAGCACACGATTTTATTAGCGACCGGGGGCTTCGGTTTAGCCCTTGCGTGGGCCATGCGACCGGGGCCTCTTTTTTTAGCCCCTGGGGCTCATTTGTAATCTTTTTTAGTTTTTTGGGGGTACCTGGGCCTTTTTTGCTCTATCTTGAGCATACGGGGGTCTTTTTCTGACTTCCATATATCGTCGGAAAGCTCTTTCCAAGCAATTTCCGATGATGGGGGTTAGGGTTTTGGGTTCTACCATTTTGACAGTATTTTTTTCTGTTGAAGTCCGATGTCTTTTTTTTCCTTCCGGGAGTCATATCTGGCTCATCCGGACTCCATTTTTGGCAAACAAGATATCGTCGAAAAGCTGGTTCAGTGTACTATTCAGTTGCAGGGTTCTTTTTTCTAGATTCTGCTCTAGGTTTTCTCTCCTTCGAGTTTGGCAGTTTATGCCCTCTGGTGGATTGCTTGGTTCTACAGGTCCTGGGATCTCTTCTTCTGATTTCATAGCTCACTCTTCTTTCTAACTTCTGAGATTGTATGCTTCTTCTGATGCATTCTTTATTCTGTAAATGCACTGAGATAAAGTGCCTACTTCTGCATTTCTGGGATCTTGTACACCTTGTATGGTTTTAGTACTTGCACTCTGTTATAAAGTGCCATGGGGGGTTATGATGCTTACGCTGTTTTAGGCGCATCCACCTTTGTCAAGTGAGTGTACCTTCCATGACATTAGCCCATGCTGTGTGTCGATGACACCGCCCTTTATCCTATGTTTGTACTTCTATTGCACTGTTGGTGTTCCTGGTTCTTCTTCTGCTGATGTTTCTGGCATTGCATTTCAGTGTTCCTGTCATCTCTCCCGGTTCAGCATTATGGGGGGGTTCACCTGTTGGTTCTATTGCTTCCTGGTTCGATTGATCAGCTCTTCAGACATTTGTCTTCTCTACCTGGTCATGCACTTCAGTGGGGATTCCAGCAGTCTCTTCTGACAGAGTTTTCAGTTCCATTCTTCAGAGATGCTTCTTGCTCATTCTTGTTCCTCTCTCTGGGACATCTTTTCCCTTTTTTATTTTGGGTACCTGATCAGGCCTTGTTGCCGGGACCCATCTTTCCTGCTTTCTGCAGTAGTTTAGCTATTTTGCTTCTCCCTAAGTTACACTTAAGGGGGGTGTTAGAGTAATCTTTAGTTGCTTATTGATTAAATCATGTTGATTTAATTAATTAAGTTATTACTCTTTAGTGCTTAAGTTTCACTTAGGCAGTTTCTATTTCTTGAGTTTCCCTTTTAGGGTTTTGGTATCCTTTATAAGGAATCACCGCCTTTCATTTCTTCAAGGAGATTGTAATCATTTCATTGTTGATAATATAGAAGTTATTTCTTTCAACATGTTTTTTCTGTCTCTGGCTTTTTGGCCGCCCTAGCTGTATTCTTCTCTTCTGTCTTTGCTTCCTTCTTGTAGCAGTCTTGCATGCAGGTGATCTTGGGAGGATTTGAGTTTATCAAATCTAACAATCCCGCCTGAGTCTGTGGAGCTCAAAGTGCAGGAGGTCTCAAGACCTTGTTACTATTGTTTTACTCTCTGCTTGATCAGTGTCAGGGATAAATAGAGTGAACCTTCTGAGGAGTATTTTTGTGACAAAAAGAAAAGGGAACAACACTAGCTAGACATCAGTAGGCAGATGCAGTGAGAACCACAGGTGACTGATGTAAGGGAATCTCAAGGAAAGAGAACTCAATATAAGCTAAGCGATAGTAGGAAAACGTAGTGAGAACCACTGGTGACTATTGTGAAGTAGATCACAAAAGGTAATAGGATAGTGCCCCCCTAGACCAAGAGGGTTACCCCAAGATTATGACCAGTTTCAATCCATGTAAGTTGGTGTCTTGACGGGTAATTGAAAGCGTGCGGAAAAGAAAATGCAAGTAGGAAAGAAACAAAGCAGCAAAGCAGGAAAGAAAATATATAAAGCCAAGTGGTGCTGCGATAGATATAGAAATGTGTTTACTAGGTTTTCACCTTCTTGGTAGAAATTCTTTTTTTTTTGCTACCATGATGCCTGTTTACTAGGTTTTCATCAATGACACCTTTTTGTCTTTTTATCTTTTTTTTTTTGTATTTTTTTCAATTTTTTTGAATTTTTTTTGAATTTTTGGAATATATGATTTTTTTGGAGATACATCAAAGCACCTATTGCTAAGTTTTCACTAAGATGATCATTTTTTCAGGACTTTTTTAGATTTTTAAATTTTTTAAGAGATTTTTCATTTTTAGATTTTTAGACATTACTCGATCTCAAGCAAGATCACAATGGTTTGCTCCAATGTATAGCAAGGTATAGGACATTGCAGATATATTAGAAAGCTGATGTATGAGGAAAATAGCCAATTATGAATGAAGAGGGTGAATGCAACCCTCAAAGATAGTCTCTTAAAGATTACCCAAGCTAGGGAAAAAATAATATAGCAATGTAGGCTCATGGAGCGATATTGTATAGCATTTAGGGTAATGACCTGATGTCATGAAAAGTATGTGGTCCAAAAGAGTTGACATGTCAAGAGACTTCTAAGAACTTGTTTTTCAATTTTGATTAAGACCAAGGGCTCAATTTCATGGGATAGGACATAGATAGTGCCATCTGGATAATGGGTCATGGAGGTATAAGTGAATGGTTTGGATTATGGCAGGAATGCTCAGAGATAGGAAGTATAGGCTTGGGATAAGCAAGATCATGATAAGGTACCATGGATGAGAGAAAGTGAATAGGTTGATGGAAAGGATAATGCATGGAAAGAGGCATGATGCTCATGGATAGGCTCAGCCTTGTCAAGACCATAGGAAAGGAACATGGATGTGCATGAGCTAGCCAGATATAAGATATGATGAGAGAAGATGACATGGAAGGAACTTGCCCCCAAGTGAAGAGTGCAAGTAGGAGGAATTACACATGACACTTGTTTGCCAGGTTTTCATCATGATACCTATCCGAGGCGCCACAAGAAGTGGTTTTCACCATAGGACGGATTGATTTATCTTTACTTTTTCTACCAAGGTGCTTGTTTACCAGGTTTTCACCAAGCCACTTTCTTTTTTCTTTATTTTGTTCATCTTTTTTATTTTATGGAGGAACTTAAACTTCTAGTTCTTTAGATAGTGCTCCTCTGAAAGATATGCTATAATAGGCCAAGGCCGCTGAAAGTATGCTCACAGATGCTGATAGGGTGATGGTAAAGAAGATGATATGGAGGATAAGGAAGATGGTAGGCAAGGATTTATGTGATGGATTGGATAAGAGGGATGGAAGGATATGAGATGGATGGATAAGAGGTAGGTGCAAGATATTGGATAGGGTATTGAAAATTTTGTGTAGGCAAGATCAACATCGACACACATCTTGAAGGACGATGGAATGATAGAGGAAAAGTGTGTGAAATAGATTTAGGTTTTGATATGGATCTTTGTGCACGAGGACCCAAGATGGATGAAGACATATTCAAAACAATGAATTTTGGGACATGAGGACCCAAAATAGGTTTAGGAGATGAAAAATGTTTGAAAGGAGACGGAGTGGAAGCCTTTGGAAGCTTGGACGCCAATTCTATTTTTTTTCCTTTTTGTTCAAGCCTTTTAAGAGAGACTTGGGAATCCACATAACTTTTGCTTTTCTTTTTCTATCCAAGTCTTTTTGAAGAGCCTTGGGAATCCACGCAGCTTGTGATTTTCCTTTTCTTTTGGATGATTTAGAACACAATTATTCCATAATGGATTTAGGAACCCATATTTTCTTTGATTTTATTCTTTGCTTAGATTTAGAACGCAATTCTTCCATGATGGATTTAGGAACCCATATTTTCTTAGTGGAACCTTGTGGTCTCTTGGATATTTCCTTTTTATTTGTAGTCACATGTTGATTAGATGGGACATAGTGATCTTCATATGTAGGTGGATTCTTGTATTGCTGATTTCTTCGTTGTACATCCAAATTGCTTCCAAAAGACTTAGGAATTATGGATGAAAGAGGTTGATATGACTGGTTCATATGGATTGGGTGATAGGGATATTTCAAGGATGTATGTCTTTTTTGATCTTGATAGGGGATAGTGGAAGTGGATGATAATCCAATAGTGATAGGCATGGTGGATGGAGGGACATAAGGACCCAATATAGATGGCAGGTTTGACGGTTTTAGCTTTGGGATGTAGGGACCCAGGATGGATTTGGAAGATGGAGAAGGCTGATGCTTGCATTTGAATGGAGGGATATAAAGTGTGGAGGGGATATCAACATCTTTAGAGTGAGCTGCATGACCAAGGCTCTTCTCTTTTGAATTCATCTTCATATCAATAGGAGCATGAGTAGCTTTGATAGGAGTAGCTGAAGCTTGAGAGGATTTATTGCTATGCAAGGGATTTGGAGGAATGATGTTTTCTTGAGGTGGATATGGAGGAGCATGACAAGGAGGTGAAGGGATGCTTTGATCATGATAAGGATCTTTAGATGGTGTACAAAGGGTACCTTTCTCTTGATTTTCAATATGGTCATTAGAGATGGTGGAAAGGATATCTTGATCTTGCTTGGGAGATGGACAAGATATAGGAGATGTAAGAGCTTCTTCTAGGAAGAAATGGAAAGGGATGAAAGAATCATCATGGGACTCTTGAGGTGTGTGATTTTGGTCAACTATTGGATAAAGATGGATGGTGTCTTGATCTTGATCATTACTAATATATGTTTCTTCACATTGTGGATTGTCCTCTTGACATGGAGCCACTTCTATGGACGAGGTGGGAGTTTTGATATGCATGAGGGATTCTTGAAAGGCTAATGGAGTATCATTTTGAGTACGCATGATAAGAATTGAAGCACATGGAAGCTTGGGGTCTATGATCTTTAGAGCCTGAGAAAGGCTTGCATCTGTATGCTGATTAGCTTGGATCTCTTTTAGAGGTAGTCCTTGAGAGTAAACA
The DNA here is from genome assembly GCA_018584345.1 of Thuja plicata. Classification (NCBI taxonomy): domain Eukaryota; kingdom Viridiplantae; phylum Streptophyta; class Pinopsida; order Cupressales; family Cupressaceae; genus Thuja; species Thuja plicata. Next base: position 1,217,542 of record MU225542.1, read on the forward strand.
TAGTCATCATTAGGCTCATTTCTTGATAGATATGGGGTGTTTGGTTGTGAAGATTTAGGAGATGGAGGAACATTGGAAGAAGTAGATGTGATATGTGAACCATTTCTAGACATGGATTCTTGAAATTGATCATGCTTGAGATTAGTATCTTCACTAGATGATTCATTAGGATTTTACGATTTGATTTTCCATCATCAAGAAGATCTTGGATTTTATGTTTCAACTCCATGCAAGCTGAATTTTAATGCTTATTACTTTGATGATATGCACAATAGGGACTCAAGAATCTGAATCCACAGGATGTGGCTAGAGGCAATGTGATGAGATTATGCTCAAGAAGTTCCTCCAATGCTTGATAAGATTGTCCCAAAGGAGTAAAGATTCTCTCTAAAGGATAAAGAGATGCTTCTTGACTTGCAATATCCTTCTTTTGTGGATAGAAAAGGGTTTCGCCTGATGTTGTCATAGCTTCCTCTACATTCTCTTGATCAAAGTTGCAATTGTCATAAAACTATTCTTGATCAAAGATGGGATTGTCATACCAAGATTTATCCATGTTGGAAGGAAATGTGGAGATATAAGAATCATGATCGAATAACAAAGGACAGGTTGATCTTAATGAGGATTTGTTAGATGAAGTATTCTTTTCCTTCTTTAATCATTGGAGTTCAGATTCCAAAGTTTGAAGTTGTTTTAATAAAGTTTCCCTAAGAATCTCTTCTTTTCTTTTAGACATTGTAAGATTGTCTGAATGTGCGCTTGCTTAGAAGATTGAAGAGAAGGATGTATGATGAATCAATTGATTGACTGATAGGTGCTGAAGTGATATATAAAGTGTTGATTAAGTCCAAGACCAAAGGACAAAGGAGATAATGTCCAACTGAGACAAAGATAGCAATGACTCCGATCTTGAGTCAAGGTTGATGAACCTGCTTTCACAACTCAGGATAAGGACAACATAGACATAGATGATAAGATTGAAATAGATAGTGGGTCACTTGTACTAGCACAATAGAGATAGATTTTGAAATAGTGATGAGTCAGACTGTCAACAGATTGTAGTCAAAGACAGACTAGTGATGATGTTGATGAAAGTATAGATTTGTGAAGATTCAGACAGAACCTTCACAATAGAATACAGAATTGGACAGCAAGGTGATAGACTTCTAGAGTTCCTTAAAATGACTTCTAGTTCGCACAGGCATAAATAAGTTGATTCACTCGACCGACACTATGATGATACCTAAAGTGTTATCCAAGTCCAAGACCAAAGAAACCAAGAGATAAACGTCCAACTGAGAAGGAGATAGAAAAAGACTCCGATCTTGAGTCAAGGTTAACGAACCTGGTCTCACAACTCAGAACAAGGACAATGCAGACAAAGATGATAAGATTGAACAAAGGACTCGGTCAATTGGACAAGTGTAACAACATTAGATTTCAAGATAGCGATAGGTTATACTAACAACAAATTGCAGTTGCATGTGAGCTAGCAGAAGCGTTATGACAATGCAAATTTCAGAATAGACTAAATGTAGTAGGATAGACCGATGAAAGACCAAGTTTTGACAATTTTTTAAAACAAATTTGATAGATTTTTGACAGATCGTTGAAGTTTCAGACAAAATAAGATAGGCAAATATCCAAAGTTTACAGTTTTCCATATCATTTGATTGATTGATTGTTGTTGTTGTTTCAGTAAACACTCATGCAAAACACATCATGGAGAATGTTTGTAGTAACAGAATAGACACATCACAATCCTAGGATAGCTAGGGTAGTATCTATTGAATCTCCACTTGAACTGAAGTTCAACTATGCTTACTCATAGCGGACAACTTAGAAGCTTGGAGGCATGGGCTCCTCCTTACATGTGCACTCACTTCTAAGGCACACCAAGCTTTGAACCCCAAAGAAATTGCTTCCCAAAGGGCTGTTGTCTCTAATAAGAGCTGTAAAAGTGTGGGGCGTCTTAGTCAGTCTCTAACCTTCCGCACCAATAGATCTAGGGTTTTTGGATACTATAACAACAGTTTGTAGTAAGGACCCCCGTTCAGGTGGTTGTGATCAAGTCATTTTTCCAATAAAGGGGGCTCTCCCAATCCTTTCAAAGTAAGGTTTTTACCTTAACAATGTAGGGACTTTAACGCACCACGAGGGTACTGGAGGAGATTTTGGTTGCCACAATAAATTCACACCTGTCCATTATGAGATTAATCACAATGACATTTTTTATATACTGGTTTAGAAGGGCTTGGCTTTAGCCTATTCCTGGTTGGGCAATCCACTCTCACTGGCTCTACTAAAGCACTTGGGAGGTAGCCGTGCTAAAGGATTTGTATGAATTTCTCTTACACCCAAGATCTGTGAAGGCGAGGGGATAGGATACGTCCATGCAATTCCTTGGGATTACAAAACTAGAAGACACTTCAAGCAGAATAAGAAAATGACAATAATGTTTCTAGATTTCTGATCATCCCAAAAGGGCGAGAGCATAGTTTCCTGACATTACTGTCATCCCCAAAACATCAAACAAATGTTCATTTTAAGAAGTCTTACATGTGGGTTCCTATTTTAAGAAATAAAAAATAAGATGCAAGCACAATGTTTTATGTTCTATCGATCAAAGGCAACCTGCAAAACTAATTCGTGAGTAGTTTGTGTTTTAGTCTTCTTGCATAACGTTCTGCAAACCACTATTAGGCTGTATGCAAAAGATAATCACATGAAAATCAAAGCCAAAGATTATTCCACATTATAAAAATAAAAAAATTAGAAAAATGATCACATATTTAGAATGTAGACAGAAAATAACGCACTTTAAAAAAAAATTGCACTTGAAAATGTTACCGTATGAGCCCGTATGAGGCTTTGGAAGGTGCAAAATAGAGGATTAGATAGGTATAGTGATGAAAACCTACAATTTCTGATAAATCTATGACTAAAATCTAGAAAATAAGAAAAATCTAGAATTTTCAGACAATTCTACCCAAAATAAAAAAAAAATTGCACTCAATTTGGACCTAAAATGAGCAAGATATGATCGTTTAAAGTTAGACTGCAAATTCAAAAAGCTCAATGGTGAAAGCTAAAGATTTTTCAAACCCTACTGACGTCATCAACCTAAGAGTTTAAATTTGACGGTTTCATGGCTGTCACAGAAAGTCATGGATTGACAGCCGTCAAATTTAACATAGTGAAAAAAAAAATTTTAAATTTTTTTTTGTAGATTTTTTTTTGAAAAATCTGGCTTGGGCCGCGTGCAGAAAAATCTGAAATCTGCCTTGATTTCTGTGCAAGGGGGTTGTACAACCTCCTTGGGCAAAATGTTTTTTCCACAGATTTAACTTTTGACAAGTATAGGCATGTTTACAGTCGTTTTCAACCGAAACGATGTTCCAGACGCAATGGTGGAGTCAGATTTGGCTCAAAATGAGAGCTTCAAAGACACTAAGAAAATAATAGAAAGAAGATAGAAGAAAATTTTGAACTTACTCCATGCTAAAATAAAGATGAAATGCGTTGTTTTACCAGCAAAATCAGAGTACAAATATGATCCCAAGATTTTCAAAACTAATTCAAATGTGATGACAGAAATAGATGTTCTGCCCCATAGTGGGCGCAAGAAATGTATGTGGTAAATTTGGCCTTGTTAACTCACCATACACTTCAACATATTCCTTCTTCATTAGATATACACAAGACTGGATATGAGATTATTCATCCCGCCTGTCTACATGATTCGACCTGTTGTCTTCTATCGAGACGGGGTTTTTGAAATAGCTCTCAGAACGAGAGTCTCACAACCATAGACCAATCTAAGAATGAAGGATTTTTCTCCATGAATGCAATGCAATGCAAGGTTATTCTAAGAATTGAAAGATACAAGATTAATCTAAGACATGATTTTAATGCAATTATTCTAAAAAAATGAAATTATTCTATTGCAAATGAAAGTTTTAACTAGAAATGAGATGGTAAAAATGTAGAAACAATTTAGTATTCTAACAATGCATATTTTCTCCGGGGGCTTTGAATGAGGAATGGGAGTTCTTTTATAGACTCAGAGGTGATCAGAATAGAAACTTTCATCTTTGAAATAAAATAGATAGAAAAGCCAGTTTAAATTAGAAAGCTTTATTTAAAAGAAAATAATAAATTATTTTTCCTTTGCTTTAACTGTTTTCTTTCTTTGATTTTAATTGTTTTATTTAATTTTAATTGTTTTCTTTCTCTTTAAAGCACAATTAATTCAAAGAATCTATTTCTAAACAGAAGAAAGATTTTAAGAGAATATTTAATTAAACAAATAAATATGGCCTCATAAATAGGTTTTTCTCAATTATGTAAATAATTAAATTTAATTATTAAAAAAGAGGATATTTATTTAATAATTAAATATCATTTAATTTTCTTTTTATGTGTTTTAGCTAAAAGGGGTGAATTTAATTTAATTAAAGTGCTAGGACTTTATAATTAAATTAATTCAACCATAGGGTTTGTTTAGCCAATAGATATTTAGGAATTAAATATAATGTATGATTAATGCAGATTTAGGATTTTCTACATTTGACACTTAGGTCGAGTAGAGTCAGTCAAAACTCAGAATTGCCTAGTACTATAGGACTTTGATGATCTAGAAGAGTGACAAATGCAACAAAATTGGTTAGGGTTGCAAGATGCCAATTTTGCGGTGTTACAATTATAACCTTTAACAGGATTAGCTCTTCACCAAGTTTACTTCAGAAGAGTGAAAATATTTTGAGTTACTGGTCCCAAGTGGTTTTTCCCTTAGTAGGGTTTCCACATTAAAATCTACGTGACGAATGTGTATATTTTTCATTGCATTGATATTTTACTTTGCACATTATTGAAACTGAGTTGGTCAGTTAACACTAAGTTTATTTACTACTACTTGGTAAAGGCTAGAAAAGATAAACAGTATATCTCACCGAGCAGTTTATACATGTTAAAGTTATATATCTTGATGATTGGGGACTGTAAGCTAACTAGAGGGTATTATATTTAAGAGATACATTTTTGGTTGGATTATTAGAATTATTTGTAAGGCCACTGATTCAACCCCCCCCCCCCCCCCACCTCTTAGTTATTCTAAGAATTGGTATCAGAGGTTTGGTACTTGGAATAAAATTTTAAAGGGACTTAAGCTAAAGATCACAAGATGAGTAAAAGGGATGTGCCTAAGTGTAACAATGAAAACTTTGCATCATGGAAAATAAAGATAAGACTTTATCTATCAGGTATTGGAAATAATGTCACACAATACTTTGGTACTGATTATGTTGCACCTACTGGACCTCTGATTGTTGATCAATTGAGAGAGAAATATGAAAACAATTCTATCATGATATAACTTGCTTTTTCACTAACCGATGTTGAATTCGAAGATGTGAAATCATGCACCTCTACAAAGAAAATGTGAGACAAACTCAAGCTAGTACATAGAGGAGATGCAAATGTGCTGAGAGCCAAAGCTAAAAGCCTAAGAGGAAATTTTAATGACCTGAGAATGAAAGAAGGAGATAAAATCACTCAGTACACTGACAGAATCAAAGAATTTGTTAATGTTATCTGTGGAGTAGGAGGAGTACTTGAGGAAGAAACAGTTGTAAGGAAAACTTTGAGAACCTTACTACCCATTTATGTTACTACCTATTTATGCTATTAGAGTATCTACAATTCAAGAAATTAGAGAAGTAGAAAATAACAATGTTACTCTTGATAGTTTGATTGGTAGACTTATTTCATTTGAGATGAACAACTATGACAATAGTGTCTTACCAACTAATGAGTCTACATTCAAATCTTCTCTGAAAATAAGCAAATCTAGTAACAAACACACTATGAGAAATGATAGTGACAGTGATAGTGATGAACAAGAACTTGATAAACTTGAAGCACTAATGGCTAGGAGATTACATAGAGGTAAAAGAAGATATAAAGGTAAATTACCATTGGTCTGTTTTAATTGCAAAGAAATTGGACATTTTGCTTCTAGATACCCTAACAAGAGAAAGGATGAAAGAAACAATGAAAAATCTTATGAAAAGAAGTATGACAGAAGTGATGACCAAGACTACAGAAGAAACAACCACTGAGATAGAAGAGATAACCAAGATTACAAGGATAAAGGCAAGAAGGCTTGTTACCTGGCTGAGAACAAATTTGAAAATTCTGACATTGATTTTGATGAAGATATTGAGGTAGTATTTGTTGCTATGAATGATAATTTAGACGAAGAAGAAAGGTATGTTGAAACAACACTCATATCTAAAGTTAGCAAAAATAATGTTTGGATTATTGATAGTGGTTGTACTCATCATATGACTGGAGATAAAGAAAATTTTGAAACTTTTGTATATTATAATGGTGGATCAGTTAGGATGGGTAATGACTCACCTTTCCCATTTGAAGGAAAAGGTACCATCATGTTGAATAATTTGATCAGATGTGAAAATGCATATTGGGTGAAAAGACTTAACTATAATTTATTGAGTGTTTCATAAATGAAAAACATAGGACACTGAGTTGTATTTGAGAACAAAAAGGAAATGATCTATAATGAAAAGGAAAGTTGATCGGTACTGGTGAACAAACAAAAGCTAATCTATTCTATCTTGATGATATTGAGACCACTTTTTTATTGGCTAGAAATGAAGACATTTGGTTGTGGCATAAAAGGTTATGTCATGTGAATTTTGAAAACATGGTTAAGATAAGTAAGAAAAGAAAAGTGAGAGGCTTACCGAGTATTTCAAAGCCCGACCATGTTATGTGCAAGAATTATCAAATAGGAAAAATGAAAAAGTCTAGTTTCAACAGCAAAACCTACACATCTAATGCTATTATGGAGTTAGTCCATACTGACTTATGTGGACCAATGAGAACAAAGAGCTATTATGATGATAAATACTTTATTCTATTTGTTGATGAATATTCTAGGATGATGGTTGTCGTGTTCTTAAAAGAGAAATCTAAAGAATTTGATATGTTCAAATGGTATAAACCTAAAGTTGAAAAACAAAGTGGAAAAGAATTGAAATATTTAAGATCAGATAGGGGAGGAGAATTTATTTATGATGATTTCATTAACTTTTGTAATGAGCATGGAATTATAAGACAGGTTTCTGCACCGAGAACACCACAACAAAATGGGATTGCTGAAAGGAGGAATAGATCAATTGTTGACTATGCTAGAACATTGATGATTGAAAAAAGAATCACACAAACATTCTAGAGAGAAGTTGTAAGTACTTTTGTGAGGCCTACATTAGACTATCATAGTTTCACTGCACTTATTATTCATGCTTTCAGTATTTTATGCTTTGACATACTTTGACTATTGGATAATTTTATGTATTTAAGGATCTGTTGAATCCTATGCTATGTATTGATGAAGGGGACTCCCCTTAATACCACTCAGCACACGACAGAAACAAAGAGAAACAACAAAAATTTGCAAGAACAAAAAATTGGCTTCTTATTGGCTCCACAAATGTGGAATTACAAACTTTAGAATTACAATATCAAAAGCCACATGGGCATCCCTTA
>MU225542.1:1240166-1262467 GCA_018584345.1 Thuja plicata
CTATCAATAATCACATCACAACACTTATTCTCACACTTGCACCTAGTGCGAAACAAGCTCCTCCTTTGCTCAGGTTCATTTTCACCACTCAACAGGACTCTTCTATTAACTAGGACTTCTCCTCCTTGAGAATCTTCATAATGAGATGATTTTGCATCTTCATGCACATGTGCAACTCTAGCCTGTCCATCATTTCTCCTATTTTCCCTTCCTTGGCGTTGAGGACATTCATATGCCCTATGACCTTCTTCTCCACAGTGAAAACATGTTCCACGGAAGCCTCCTCTTCCTGATCCTTGTCCTTTTCCTCTTCCTCTTTGATCTCTATTATTTTGATTGAAATTATTTCCCCTCTGACCCTGACTACTACTGGCCTCGTCCTTCTTTTTATGATCTTCATGTCGGCCTCCATAAGATTTTCCACCAAATCTTCCACCGTGACTTCTTCCGCTTTGCCTACTTTCAAACTTCTTGTTCAACTTTTCCTCTACCTTTACAGAAAATTGGTAGGCCTCTTCAATACTGTTCATTCGAATTAGGTTCAAATCATCCTGAATGCTCGGCCTTAACCCATTAAGGTAATCGGCAACCTTCTCCTTGTCATCTTTCGCATGGCCTGTTCGGATGAGGATTCGATCGAACTCCTCCGTATACTCTTGGACAGATTTTCCTGCTTGCTTCAAACCTTGCATTTTCTTCAGTAGATTGGGCTCATAATCAATAGGAATGAATTGTCGCTTCAATTTATCCACCATCCGATCCAATCTTGTGATTTTCTCCTTTCCTCTTCTATTTCGCTCCAACTGAATCTCCTGCCACCAGATCTTCGCATGACCCTTCAGTCGGGCCTTCGCAAATTTGACCCTATTAGGATCCTCAATATCTTCATACTCAAAATATTCTTCTATTTCATTGATCCAGTCGATCAACTCTTCTGGGTTAAGATTTCCCAAAAATGTGGGAACCTTAAGCTTAGGTCTTTTTTTCATCTTGGAAATGGCTCGGAAAAGCCTTTCCTCATCTTGGTTCAAAGTTTCACCTTCCTGATCAAAATCTCCTTCTACATCGACTTCATTCTCACTTTTCTCTCTTATGGCAAGATTCATGCCTCTGCGAATCTCTTCCTGCAATGCTTGCATTTGTCTCTGGAGGGATCTAACCTTGGGTGGTACACTTCTGGCTCTTCTGCCACGCTCCCTTCATGGAGGCATTTTTGCGCTTATCACTGAAACCCTGACCACGGTCCTGGTGCAAACTGCCTCACAGTCGGTGATCTATCTACACACTCAGGAACTTCTCCATACTCACATTCTCTTAAGGAAAAAACCTCACCTAACCCAAGGTCCTGGTGCAAACTGCCTTAAGTTGGCTATCTGTTTACACACTCAGGAACTCCTACTCTGATACCACTGATGAAGGGCACTATGACTCTGATACCACTTGATGAAGGGGACTTCCCTTAATACCACTCAGCACACGACAGAAACAAAGAGAAACAATAGAAATTTGCAAGAACAAAAAATTGGCTTCTTATTGGCTCCATAAATGTGGAATTACAAACTTTAGAATTATAATATCAAAAGCCACATGGGCATCCCTTACAATAATCTGTAGGACAAACCCTCAAATAACCACCCAGAACTGCCCTAGAAAACACCACGTGCCTTCCTTAAATAGGCAATTTTCCACCGCCCGAGAAGGTTCCAGAAATCAAGCCATTAAGGCCAACTACCCTTAGTATTTAATTATTTTTCACTTTTATTACAAAAGGGTTGGCTTTAAATATTTACAAAACATGAGCCTCTAAGGTCTTGAAAATTGAGCTCAAAGGTTTTGCACCCTAAAGTCTCAACATTAAATCCTTAATAACTTCGCCAATACAGATGATCTGGCAATCAAATTCAACTGGCATTCTTATATGACTAAGATTAACCTTCACCTGAAAAATTAAAACATTTTGAGTTCAAACGACCAACTTACTAAAAATAGTAAGTTTCCTAAAAATAGAAGCTTTGTACAAAATAGCCCTTATTGAATAGAAAAACACATATTTTTGGGTGATGCAAGATTGCCCTTACACCCAGGATGCTCCTGCATCAGTATTCAGTACCTAATTATGTAATCAAGGTATACTTGAGATTCTTTGTGTTTTGATTTAGTTTCAGTTTATGATGATATTTTATATGGGTTTAAATGTATTAATGTAATGTGATGAATTTGGTTTAGGAAACTGATGTTATGTTATTGAGTTCAAATATAGATATGGTTTATATATATGTATATCATTGTTAGAATGTTATGTTTTTTTATCATGTTGCTTTGAATCTACTGATGTGTGCAATGAGTGTGTAGGGATAGTTGACCATGGATCTAAATCGGGGACCTAGTATTGGAACCTATGTGAAATTCTATGCATTCCAAGGTCTTGTTTATATGAATAAACATGGACCTTTTTGTATAGGTATCTTATTCATGAATGTGGTTTACATGTGTGTATTTAATTTAGTAAATGTCAGTGTGTTAAGCCATGTCATTTGTTTTAATTTATTGTGCCAAGTTTGGCAATTGTTGCATTTTAATGTTGACATGGCTAGTAAAGGGAACCATGGTTAAGTATATGGTTAACTAAGGTTACCTAGGAGTAGTACCCAAACTTACCCCAAGGTTAGAAGTTTCTAGATAGTCAACTTGACTTAAAAATCTGTGGGTTAACTTTAGGGTTAGTTTTGGAGGGTTTTTTAGGCTCCTACAAGGTAACCAAGGCCAGTTTTAGCTACACAACTTGGTACCCTAGGGGTTAGGGGTCATTTTCAGTCATTAATGAGCCTCTAAACTCATTTATTGCTCTTCTAAAGTGTCATTTTCAAACTTGAACGAATTTTGAAGAGGAGTGTAACCTTAGTTAACCTCTCTCTTCTTCCCAAGTTTCATTTGACTCCACCCATGGAGAGTTAAGGTAAGTGGGTAGTTAGGGATGGTTAGGGTCACCTCACCTTTGGGTTAAGACTTGATCTTGTTGTGGGTTTTCCTATTTAGGGAAGGTTTTATGCCCCGCATACCCGTTCCTACATTTTGTGTACAAAATATTGGGTCCCCTCTTTTCACTTTTGGCTCTTGCCTTGTTTTCTTTGTCTTCTTTGTTTCCTTTTTTTTCTTCTTTGGGATTTCCCTCCCGTGAGCTTTGTTTTCTTTCTTCTTTTTTCTATCGTGTTTCCAGGACCCAGTCCTAGAGTTTTTTGTTCTTTCTAGAGCTACATTCCAGACTCTGGGATTCTCTGCCATGATGTCTTCTTCTCACAAGAAGGTATGGTCACATGGAATCCTTAGGCCCAGAGTTCAGAGGTTTTCCTATTCCAGAGTTTGTGGAGGAAAAGGTAACTTTCTTTTTCCTTAGATATAAATAGAAATTACATGCCAGTTTTACAGTTACCATGATTAAAACACTTGTGCATTCAGAATGATTCTTAGGCGACTAAACTATGATTAAGCTGTGAATTACTCTGTGCTTAGTGGGTTATTACCAATTGATTTGAGATACCTATTCATGGTCATTTGAAGGTAGAACTTGTTATAGGAGTGCTCCTAGTGTGCTCTTTCCTTGCTCTTCTTTGGATTTTCAGGTAGGTTCTCTGGTTTCTTGTTGTTTTCATGTTTTCCTTGTTGTTCCCTTTTGTTCTTTGGTCTTCGTTTGTTTTGTTGGTTTTCCATTCCGTGTTCTGTATTTTTGGTTCACCTCTTGTTGGTGGGTTGGCTCTATGAGAGGGTTGTCCACCCTCTGCATAGTTGTAGATTAATGTTTATAATGTATATTGTCTTAGGTTAGTTCATGTGTATATTTGTATAGTTGTATAAATTTGTAAAGGGTTGGAAATGTTGTATATCTTGTATATATGTTTCCACCTTTAGACCTCTATATTTTTATGTATATATCCTATATATCCTTCTAAGTTTGCAAGTTCCTCGTGCTCTTTCTTGTGTTTTTTCCCATGAGATCGAGCTCATCGAGACAAAGTCACCGCGGTTTGAACTTAGCACCTCATTGGTTCAAGCCATGGTGGCTTTCTCTCTCCTCTGTCTCATCACCTTAATGGCAGAATTAATTTCCCACGAGCGAGCATTCAAACCATGTCCCATCTGGCATTCATTTTACCCCATGTCAGCCCACTTTTCCTCATTAATACCTTTATGTTTCCTGTCACCTGATCACGTGCCAACCCACGTCAGCCGAATATAGTTTCTTACTAGTCACATTGGCATGGCAACGGCTAGATTATCCAACCTCCGGGTCCCAAGAAATTCCTTGTCCTACTTTTCCCCTTGTCATTTGGTTTGATTTCTCTAGATTCCTACTCACATTTATTGCAAGTATTCCAGGACTTTTTGATGTATGCTAACACTTGTTGAACAGGTGCAGGGTGGTGACGATTTCCCTGGAGTTTTAATATTATTTTATGTATATTACGCTCTATAAGTTCTCCGATCTTGCAGGTTGTGGAAAAGATGATCAAAGATGTCTAAAGTAATCACCCCTCCTTTCAGCCCAGAGTTTCCTACCACTTTCACCCGAGCGGCCACCAAAACCATGGCTAAAATTTTGTTGGCAAAGCTGCCCTTGACCTCTAAGTATCCAAAGGAGGGTGCCCTCGTGGGATCAAAAATAGAGTCCAGAGTTCAATAAATAATGGATATAGGGCCCAAACCTTGGGCGGAAATGCAAGGCTTGATTCAAGCCATTTACAAGTTGAAGTCCACCAGAGACAATCTGGCCACTCAGACTGCCACCTCCAGCATCATCAAGGTGACAAACTTTTCTTTTTTGGTGCAATCATCGGAGTTAATACTCCAGCAGGAAACATTGTACAACCCACCAACTTGGACCATCCTACTTCTGAATCCCAGCCACTACAGTACACAGCAACAATCGTCGCCCTGGACGCAGCAAATTTTTCCTCAGGGCTGGGGATCCCTCAGTTCAATGGATCCATTATTTGGAATCGGGTCCAGACATTCTAGGAGTTTGAGGATGATGCCCTTATGTCCCAACAACATCTCAATAGCCACTTGCTGAAAATCCTAAAGAGGGATTGCAGGAGGATGAAGTTGGAAATTCTCTGCGGGGAGTTCAAAGAGCCCATTCAGGCGGGCATTATATTCTTATGCAAGATCTTTGGATTTCCCCATGCCTGAGATTTCTCAGCATGGATTTACTACTTTCTATACTGCATCACCACTTGGAGTCAGACTTTCAACTGGGCGGCCCTCATATCCAATCACGTGGACAAGTAGCTAAAGGGCGTTGTCCAAAATTCTAAGTTCTACATGACATCATACGTGCTATGGGCACTAGCTCAACAAAGACCGACCTTTCTAGGTTTGGGAATAGTTGGGGAACTTGGAAATGGGCCGGTCCAAATGACACCATGGGATCATTATCCCCAAATGCAATGGGAACTCAGTTTTTGAATTTCTGTTGGGTAAAGATGCTTTCATTTACCACAACATTCTAACACTTACTCAGGATTTTGGGTACCGACTATCACAAGCGGTGATGACTCTGGTCAGCACCTATGGCCACTATTTTATTCAATTCCAACACCACACCTACATTCAGGTGACCAACTTCAATGGGAAGCCCCATCTTCTTCCTTGGTATTGTGGGGACAGAATTATTCTTTTAGAGTTCTGCCAATAGATGATGGATCTGCACGCCTTCTTTACATTGAAGAAGGTCATCAATGTCCCATTCCCATTCTCATGTAGGAATTATACATGCAGCCTCGCCACAGCCCAGAAGGTAGATATTGAATTGAAAAACCTGGGGCTAGTAGAATTCCACCATGCCCGGAAGAATTAAGATCCCTTTGGCAAGATTTCCGCAACACTTCCCCAGGCATCCCCACCCCACGAAATAGACATTGAAGATTTTTGGGCGGAGTACCAAGATAGTTTTGATCTCTGGGCCTAACAGCATTCATGAATGAGAAAAGGGCTCATGAAAGCACTTGACCTCTAGAATTTTTCGAAGGTTTCTGAGATGATGAGCCGCTGGAGGACCCAACATACAAGGGGCAAGGGCTAGACAAATTAGATCTCCCTTTGGTGGACTGGACCACCCCTGAGCACCTAACAATTGAAGGGTTATGTCACCCCATTTTGGAAGGAAGTCACCAGTACTTTACCTGGGTGTGTCCCAAGAGCACCCGAAAGAAGCCAATGGTCAAAAAGGCCACTCCCTCTTTAGCCGGTGTTAGACCTTCTTCATCTTTCGTGGCTGCTGAACCAAGCACAAACAAAGGAAAAGAGAAAGAGGGTACCCCGACCAAAGTGCCTCCCCAAATTCCCACCCTCCTAATGGAACAACTAAAACAACAAATGGAGTCGGCAAGGCTATCCAACCAAAAGTTGAGAATGTAGATATCCTCTGGCCTCTAAGTAATTCCAATGGCTTTTGCTCACCCAGTGGGGTCCCAGTCATTGGCTACATTGATGAATAGACAAACCTTTGTTGAGGCAGAGTCCACCAACATTCTAGATACCGGGGTCCCACTGATAAGAAAGAAGAAGAAGATGGTGACCCCTACACCAAGCGCGATTGCTAGTCCCGGTATGCTGGATGTGCCCCTAGTAGGTGTCAGTTCAGACTCTCCTAAACTAGAGGATATTTCAGACTCCTCGCCCCCAGAAAATGACTTCGATGACACTTTCTTGGTGGAGGAGCTCATGGACCTCCAACAAGGTATAATTCATGCGGTAGAGGAGAATGCAGCTCAGGATAAAGAAGAGGCCCTCGTAGAAAAGGAAATCCTAGGAAAAGAAGATGCATCAAAACAAGAGGCCCAACAAGAGGCAAAAAAGGAGCCCTAGTAGGAGATGATACAGGTCCAGGAGACTGAAGACACACCAAGGTAGCCCACAGATGAGAAACTAATGGTTGGGGAACCTGGACCCATGGGATCAACCGTACCCTTGATCATCACGCTCCAAACACCTTTGGTTACTTCGTGCGATCAAGTGCCCCAGAACACATTTGGTGAGGTAGTAATGGTGGCTGCCTTGTTAAATTTTGGCTAGAGACCTCACCCACCTTCATAGGATGTTACAGTGGAGGAGAATATTCCAATGGATGAGGCTGATGAGACCTAAGAGCAGCAGCAACAAGTTGATCAATAAGTCTCAGACAATGAAAATGTAGAATCAGCTGACGCCAAGAGGGATGAGGAGGTCCCTAAAAATACAGGTAATATTGAGACTAGAGAAAAGGTTCTAGATAGTACAATAGAAGACGCCAGCATGGTGGAAAATATTGAAGGTTCTGGAGAACAAGTGAAGGAACCAGAACAAGTGAAGGAACCAGAACAAGAGAGGGAGAAAGAGCTCGAAGACAATGTCCATTCTAGGAATGTACCACCAGATTCTGAAAGGAATCCCAATGAATAGGTCTTAACGGTGAAGCTGCCCTAGCTTCCCCAATGGCTCATTGAATGAAGGAAAAGAAAGGCCCCGGTGGTAGCATTCGGCGCTACACTCTCATTGGCCAAAATGATGGCCAAGAATGCGGAGGCCCAAAAACCCAAGAAAGCACAGACAGTCCATACTCTCCAGACTGGTCTGACAGGTAACATAGTTGAAACTATTGCAATACCCCCATAAGGTGCAGATGCAGTGGCCATAAGGCCTAAAGATTCTAACATAACAGAAGTGGCACTAGGTAAGAGAGACAAATAGGGTGAGCTGGACTTACTGAAAGAAACCACCAAGGTGATAGAGGCTAGATACATCAAGCAAGGCCAGAAGCTGAAGGAGGAAAGAGAGACAAATGCCAATCTCCTCATGCTTCTGACAGAACTTGCACAACCTTTGGTAGAGGTCCACCCCGGAACCCCTTTCTCTATATTTCCACTTGTGTAGGGCGATGTGGATTCTCTACGTATCATGAAGAAGAAGGCATAGGCTGTAGATGGATGGGCCGCTGAGCAAGTGGCCACCATGAGACAATTTCTGGTGGCGTCCCTCATGGACCTTTATCGGGTTGACACTCTTCTTAGCTAGGCAAAGGGATCAGCTCTCGTATGGGAACAAGATTTAGCAAAGTATGAAAAATGCAAGGCCGGGCTGGAAGAAATCTGCAACATAGGAGATGAAGTCACCACAGAGGCGGGGATTTTGGGAGATGAATCATATGATTCCCTCCAGGCCCAGTACTCCAGACTTGTCCATAGGATTGAGGTATGCAAGGAACTAGTTAAGGCCTTGAAAGAGAAGGTGACAGTGGTCCAATACCCCTTGGGCCTATTTCAAGCATTCATGGTTAGAGTATCGGAGGTCGATCCCTTCACCACAAGAATATGTACCCCGGAGGACTACATCCTCAGCAAGTTTGATGAGAAGATGGAGTCCCTATATCTGCCAGCCAAAGATTTTGACTAGGGCAGGTTATCCAGATTGTCTAAGACAAAGATCCAATCTCATCATGCCATTAAGATGGTGGATGAATTCCAGAATGGGGACGGAGAGGTTGAGGCATATGAGGCTATTTGCAGTTGCTGGGATAGCATCAGAGAAGTAGATGAAGAAAGCATAGGCCAAGTGTTGGAAGCTTGGGAAAAATCATGGAACAATAAAGTTCTCCAGAGTTTGGAGAATCTCGCCAACCATGTATTGGTTGTATTCATTCATTCTTTTAGAATTCAAGTTCCCAGATCCCAGAATTCCAAATCCCATATTTTTGTATTTTTTAAGTGACCCATGTCCCAGTTCCCAAGGCTAACCCATCACTTTCAAGGTAGTTAATAAAGCTTGTTAAAAGGTAGGTAACCACAAGGCATGTGAGAGGTTTCTGATAGATGGTCTTCCCAAGGTCCCACTTTAATGTTACACCTGGTGCATTGGAGACAAGGCACTTCTTTCCCATTTATGAGGCATGTAGCCTCGATCCTCAAGGGATCAGATTTCTTCTTTCTCCTTGTGACTCTCTTCTCAAGGCCGATTCTTCCACTCCTTTTTTCTTGTCTTATTCTCCTAACATATCAGACCTTTCCCATCTTGAGGTCTTTTGTAGCGTGGCGCAGGTAGTACCGGCCACCAGAAATAGTATTATATTATAAAGTGTAAAATAAATTAGGTTAAGTTTTAGGTCAAATCTGGTGTATAAATATTAATTCCGACCTCATTCCAAGGGTTGAAGAAATTGATGATTTTGCAATCCATAGCTAATAGCAATTTAGTTTTCTTAGTTCTTAGTTGCAGAGCTCAATGCTCCTTAGTTTCAAGCTTTCAGTAGTTAAATGCTCCCTTGGAGTTACCATTGTAACACGCACCAGTGCTTGCTAGAGATATGTTAATGAAGAAGGAAGGGTTCTATCAATGACAATGTTAGCATTTTGATTTCTGGGTTAACAGTATTTTATGCTTTGTGTTCTTTATGTCCTTTGCTCTGATACTTCAAGTAGATTAACGACCTCCTTTTCCTTCACTATTGATTAAATATGAGCTGATGGTTATGTGTTTCTTCAGTATTTAGTGTAGTGTGTTAGAGCATTGTCGATGTTTTGAATGTTTAAGTATAACTATAGGTAGATGGAATATTTCTAACTCTGTAATATCTTTTGAAGTTTACTTGTTAAATGAATGTGCGGTTGCAGGAAACCCCACTTACTTGAATCCCTAGAGAAGATGAGTTAAGATAACTGCTATCCCCCTCAAAAAAAATAGTCACATTTCCCAATTGATCCCCGCACTATCGAGACCTGACTCTCACGTGCTTGGAGGACCGGGGAATCTCATTTCCTTGGATAACCTTTACAGGCGAAGTTGGCCGGTACCCCGGTACCCAGTGAAAACTTACATCTGTTGGCAGACCTGGTCACAAAGTCCCGTCAATAGAAACTGGCGCTAGAAGGAGGGCATGAACTCGTCCCCCTCTGAGGATTCAGATTTTACACTGCCCAAGGGTTCCTTGAGCCATAGTTTTAGGAGTCAAGCCTTCAGCAAAATTGGGTCATTTTCACCAGCAAGATTCGAAAGAGTCCTTAGATCAACTCCCAATCCTGGATAGTTTGTCAAACTCGAGCCTCCCGCTTGAAATAAATGGACCTTGAAAGCCAAGTCAGCCACAATTTTCTAGGGATCTAGCACATCCTAGAATACCCAAGTCCCCTAGATGACCCTAGGGATTAATGCTCAACCTAGTCAAAATCCAACACCCCTAATGGCTATATATTTTGGAAATACCAGGTCTCCAATGGGAACTTTTCTGGGTGTATTCTATGATCTACTTTCACACCCAGAAAAGATTTGTCCCCGATATGAGCACTTAGGCTCACGAACTGCAGAAGAGCATCTGCCGGCATACAAAGATGCCATTAACTGACACTAGATCCAACATCAAGATATTGTGACCTGGATGTTCCCTCTGTCCCTGGGACAGAATGAACTGAACTGGTACCTTAACCTTCCTGCTAACTCCATCAATAGTTGGCAGCACATGGAGGATGCCTTCTTGGCTGCCTTCCACATACACATGGACCCAGCATGGTCTCACAGCTAGTTCATTTCTATCAGGAAGGAATCGAATGAGCCCCTTGTAGCATTCAACCACTGGTTCCAACGTGCCTTGGAGCGGTGCACATGCCCCTTCATCCCATCCATGGATGTGACTATCTAGACATATCTCAACATGATGGACCCCTTCGTCACCACTCTCCTCTAGAGAACTACTACCCTCGGCAACTGAGATACTTTGGCAAAGGTTTACAACCTAGCCTTAGAGTTGTCCCGTGGTCTTAAAAAATCCCCGGGCGGGATTGGGTAGAGCACGCCATTTAACATGATACCCGATGGAACTTCCTATGCCATGGGACATAACCCCAATCAAGAAATGGGTGCCCCCACAATGGCCATGAATCCTCCACCACTGCCGATAGACCAGCAGGCACGGTACATATATCCATCTCCAACCTAGATAATACCGGGTCTAGAATCCTTTCCATGGAATCAACTGCAGCAAATTCAACAACCACAAACACAACTGCATGGAGTGCCTTTCTTTCAGTCATCCGTAGTTGGAGGATTTCCACCCTCGACTCTAGCAAATGCTTCTGATTTCTCAGAAAGCCAACAACAACAACTGTCACACTATGACATAAATACCCAATTGACCGCCGAGGTTGAATCCCTCCAGTGAATGTTGTCCACACTGACTATGGACATGGGTCAACTGAAGGTGAGGTCCTTTGCACCCCACAACACCAATTCCCAGAGAGGGAATATTTTCTCTGGCCAATGAAACAACAACGCTGGAGGAAGAAATTATAACAATTGGTCTTAGCCCAACCAATAGCAATGGAATAACAATGCTAGTACCAGAGGTCCACCTATGAACCAAAACACCAATCAGGGTGGCGCTGGACCTTTCCATTTCACACTAGTTGCAGATTTCTAGCCCATGACCAACTGGTGTAGATTACATGACATAGGCTCTTAGAATAAGGTAAATTGTGCCATGCTGGAGAAATTCATCATGATTTCTCAGTTGGATAGACAACAAGCTTTCGATCCTACTCCTCTAGAGCCTCATATACAAGAACTCTCATGGTGCATTCGCCTGTGAGACTGTCTTCTTTGGAACAGGTAGAGAAGAAAAAGAAGAACCTAAACTACAGGGGTTCTTTGATGAATCTATTCTAGCCTTCGAGGCCAATGCCTTTACCAACCCACAGACTCCCTACAACACCCAAAGTCAGGCTGGTAAGGGACCGGTTTACATGCCCACAACTCCTAAAGATACTCATCCCCAGGACAACATGACTGATCGGTCTGTCCCTCCAAAAGGTCCTGGCTCTAACCAAGCTAAGGACCCGACCGAGGGAAGCCAAAAATTCCTGGGAGGAAGGTTTAACATCACAAAGGCATTAGAACAAACCACCACCTCCATGACCTTGATGGATGTTTTTATGAACTGTCTTGAGTAGAAGAAGTCTATTCTGAAGCTCTTGGGAAATCCAGAAGCTGTTAGTCACCCACCTAAGACTGTCTCTTTTGAGGATGCCAACATGGCTATCTTCTAGAGAAATACTTCTGCTGGCAGTGCCTTTTTGGTGCCACATGTTGAGGGATCCCAATCACAAATCTCTCTAGAGGAAAACCTTGCCCATGTACCATAAATGATGACTTGTGGACCCTTAAGTTTGATGGGTCCCAATCCAAACAGGGCTGTGGGGCCAGAGTGGAATTAATCAACCCACCGGGGAAATCCTTCCTCGCATCCTATAGGCTGTAGTTCAACTATAGGAATAACGTCACAGAGTACAAGGCTTTGGTCCTCAGACTCCTGTTCACACTAAGGAAAGGAATCACTCACCTCTGAGCCCTAGGTGTTTCAGAGTTGATTGTTAAACAAGTCCGGAGTCAATATACTTGTCACGATAAGAGGCTAGCTGGATATCGCAACCGGGCATGGAGCCTTATTGAATATTTTGATGCTTTCAATATTGATCTTAATCCCTAGAGATGGAACTATGTCCTAGATGCCCTTACCATTTCTTCCAGCACACTTGAGCCCATAGCTGGCTCGCAAATCCAGAGATTTTCTGTTGAGATGATTCCCACCTCGTTCATTCCAGATAATGTCACCCATTTTTAGGTTTTTGAGGATGATCAACATATCCTAGCTTTTATGACCAATGTTGGTGTTTTGAAGATCAGATAGTGGAAGAAAGAGATCATGATGATACTAGACAGGGTGATGAAGATGATGGGACCATGGACCTACCAACCAACACCATTCTGAATGGGATGGTCACACTTGAATGAATCTTCGACTCAGACCCTCAGGGTCAGAAAAATATATCATCCTCCTTGTAGGGAGGAAAATTTGAGAAAGTAAACATCAGCCAACCCAGTGAAGAGATAATGATACACATTGGCACCTCCTTCTCCCCTAAGAAGAAGGAGAAGATTCTCGCGGTTCTCCGAGAATACATAGATGTAATTGCATGGGGGTATGAGGACTTGAAAACCTATGATACAACCATTATGACTCATACTATCCCACTCAAACCTGATGCTAAGCCTTTTCGGTAAAAGAAATGACTGGTCAACCCACTAATCAAACCCCTAATCTACTAGGAGGTTCAAAAAATACTATCAGCCTGGATAATCTTTCCAATCCAACATACTATGTGGGTTGCCAACCTCGTCCCTTTAAGGAAGAAAAGTGGCAAGATCCGCCTCTGCGTGGATTTCTGAAATTTGAAAAAATCCTCCAAGAAACATAATCACCCTCTCCCCTCGCTAGATGAGGTATTGCAAATCATGTACAAATCACAAATGATGTCTTTCTTGGATGGGTACTCTGGGTATAACCAGGTCATGGTCAAATTTGAAGATAGAGACAAAACAATGTTTACCACCAAATGGGGAACATTTGCCTACCAGAGAATGCCCTTTGGCTTGATTAACGCAGGGGCCACATTTAAAAAGGCCATGGACATTGCATTTGAGGGCCTTGTGAACCGGTGTATAATCATCAACATGGATGATTTAACCATCTTTTCCCAGGACAGGTGTGATCATTCTGCCCACCTTGCCTAGATTTGCAAGAGATATCGCCGGTATGGAATATCCCTCAACCCTAAGAAGTACATATTCGGGGTCACTGAGGCGAAGTTTCTCAGGCATATTATCTCCATGAAGGGTATATCCATTGATCCTGAGAGAGTTGAAGCGTTTCTAAACCTACAAATGCCCGACAGCAAGAAATAAATGAGGTCTTTCTTTGGAAAGATCAATTTTGTGCGGTGATTCATCACTGGATTCACTGAGATCATAAATCCACTCAATGAAATGATGAAGAAAGATACCAAAATTGAGTGGAGCCCTAAAGCAAAGTGGACATTCACCTAGATTAAAAAAATGATAATAGAAGCCCCAGTTCTGGCTAGTCCAGACTATTCCCTCCCATTCTACATCTATTCCTTTGCTTCACTGCATTCTGTTGTGACAGTATTGACCCAAAAGGTCAAAGGGGAAGAATGACCAATAGATTTCATGAGATCCCCCTTTAAGAACACCAAAGTCTGGTATTCACCTTTGAAAAAATAGGCCTTCGCTCTTGTTCACGCCATGAAGAAATTTTGGCATTATATTCTCCAGAGCAAGGTGCATGCTATCATCCCAGACCAAGCGATAAAATCTCTACTGATGTAGAGTGAGTTGGGTGAAAGATGGGGGAAATGGATGGCCATCCTCCAGGAATATGATTTGGAAATGAAACCCATGAAGATAGTCTAAGGCCAGGGACTATGTAGAGCGATGGCAGAAGAGACTCCCCACATTAAATGTCAGACATATACAGTGGAGACCATCACTTAGGATCTATGCTACACAAACCTGGTGTACTTATTGTTGAATAATAGATGCTTGGAGGGATTGCCTCCAAATAAATGCTGCACCCTGTGATTAAAAAGCACACACTTCATGATAAAAAATGCCACGCTTTTCTGCAGAAACTATGAGGGAGTCTACCTCTGGTGCATTGATAAGGTTCAAACTACAAGGATAATTGAGGAATTCCATGGGTATTTTGGGACCGGGCATGGCTTAGCTGATGCCACTACCCATCAAATTCTTCAGGCTAGATACTATTGGCCCTGTATCTTTAAAGATGTCTACACTCATGTCAGGAAGCGCCACACTTGCCAAACCACAGCACATAGTGAGCAGAACCTGGCTATGCCTTTGCAGTCTGTCTTTGAAGCTAGACCTTTTACCCAATGGGCATTTGAATTTATCAAGGAAATCAACCCCAACTTTTCTGCCAACCACCGATATATTCTAACTGCTAGCGATTACTGCGCCCGGTGGTTTGAAGCAATACCTTGTAAAAACAACACGACAGACGTAGTCATAAAATTCCTGGAAGAAAACATTGTCACACGATTTGGAATGCCCTTTGCTATAGTATGTGACAATGTTTCAGCATTTTCTTTGGCACAATTACTCGAATGGACCTATGATAGGAAGGTCACTCTGAATTTCTCCAACAACTATTGCCCCCAGGGGAATGGTGTTGCTAAATCAACCAACAAAAAATTTCTTGAAGTGATCAAACACCTATTAGAACAGAATCCCCAGGACTAACACCAAAAGCTGAGATTCTCCCTATGGGCAGATCGCATTCAAATTAAGGCCACCCTGGGGACATCCCCATTCTATCTGGTTTATGGCCAGAACCTAGTGTTCCCCATTAACTTACAAATCCCAGTTTTACAATTCATGCAGAAATTCAGTAACCGGGAAGATATCGTGGAGGTTCAGCTCCTAAACCTGGTGTGAATGGAAGAACAAAGAGATGCAGCCCTTTAAAATTTTGTGTGTCACCAAGCAGTAGTGAAAAAATGGTTTGATTGAAAATCCCAGTACAAAGCCTTTCAAATTTCAGACTTGGTCCTCTTGTGGGATAAGTCCTGGGAAAAAAAAAGAAAGCACACCAAATTTCAATGGCTCTGGCTTGGACCATATTTGATCTGGAAGATCTGCGGGGAAAATACCTATCACCTCAGTACCATGACTGAGGAACCCATCCCATTTCCCATCAATTGATAGTTTCTCAAGCATTATTTCAAATGAGGCAGGTTTGTCCGTAGTTGTACTATATGTAAATTTTCTCGCTTGTAAATATTTCCTTCTTGGTGCCCCATTTGGTATGTCTTGTCTTGTAAATAGTTTTGTTGGCTATCCTTCATGACCACATCTTTTATTTTCCTTTTGTTTTTGGATTGTTTCTTTCTTTCCTAGGACCCCAGTGTTTTGCTCCCCCTTTTTGTAGGCTGGTATATTTTGCATAACATCTAATCTCTAGGATGGTACCTTTTGCATTATGGTAAACTCAAAATCTATTGTTAGCATGGTGAAATTGGTACGGTCTCTAGAGTTATTGTGTAAGTTTGGTAATAGGCTATGAGTAATCTTCATTAGATTCATCTCCAGAAGTCTGGAAATCAGTTAAATCAAAATCAAAAGGAACAAGTAATTGGACACAACAAGAGCAGATCGGTCACACTGGTTTGTCGGCCCAATTCTAAAAAACATTTAAATTCTTCCCAGGTCCGTAGTTTTTCCTCCCTATTTAGAAAATTGAGGTGGAGGGAAGGGTGAAAGAAGTACCACCGTTAAATTTATCTAAGCTTAAGCTTAATGGTTGAAGAAGTACCGCCTTCCCATCCAGAAAAGAATAAAATGATAAGGAAAGAAAGGATGGAGAAACTCTAGTATCTGGGGTAAATGAGAAAATTTGATGACTTTAGATCGATATATTTAGTGCCTCTTCTCTGCTTCTCCCAGAGGTCATCGGCTTGATTTTCTTCCAAAGAACACACTTCACAACTAACAAAAGACCAAGGATTGAATCATGTATGGGCCAAATTTTCTCAGACACTTCGCGCCTTGCAAACAAGATGCTCCGCGTAATGATTAATTCTAGTTTTGCTAACTAGAGATTCTATGGTTCTCAAATGCACTAAGACATTCATCCTAGATAGTCACCATTTGTTATGCCCTGCATACCCATCCCTACATTTTGTGTGCAAAATGTTGGGTCCCCTCTTTTTTCTTTTGGCTCTTTCCTTGTTTTCTTTGTCTTCTTTGTTTCCTTTATTTTCTTCTCTGGGATTTCCCTCCCGTGAGGTTTGTTTTATTTCTATTTTTGTCTTTCATGTTTCTGGGACCCGGTCCTGAAGTTTGTTGTTCTTTCCAAAGCTAGATTCTGGATTCCAAGATTCTCTGCCACGATGTCTTCTTCTCGCAAGAAGGTATGGTCACATGGAATCCCAAGGCCCAGAGTCTGGAGGTTTTTCTATTCTAGAGTTTGTAGAGGAAGAGGTAACTTGCTTTTATCTTGGATATAAATAGAAATTACATGCCACTTTTATAGTTACCACGATTAAAACACTTGTGCGTTCAGAATGATTCTTAGGCAACTAAACTGCAATTAAGCTAAAAATTACTCTGTGCTTAGTGGGTTATTACCAGTTGATTTAAGGTACCTATTTGTGGTCATTTGAAGGTAGAACTTGTCACAAGAGTTCTCCTGGTGTTCTCTTTCCCTTCTCTTCTTCAGATTTCCAGGTAGGTTCTCTGGTTTCTTGTTGTTTCTGTGCTTTCCTTGTTGTTCCCTTTTGTTCTTTGGTCTTCATTTGTTTTGCTAGTTTTCCGTTCCATGTTCTGTGTTTTTGGTTCACCTCCCGTTGGTGGGTTGGCTCTGCGAGAGGGTTGTCTACCCTCTGCGTAGTTGTAGATTAATGTTTATAATGTATATTGTCTTAGGTTAGTTCGTGTATATATGTGTATAGTTGTATAAATTTGTAAAGGGTTGGAAATGCTGTATATCTTATATATATGTTTCAGCCTTCGGCCCTCTATATTTTTATGTATATATCATGTATATCCTTTCAAGTTTGTGAGTTCCTCATGCTCTGTCTTGTGATTTCACCCATGAGACCGATCTCGTTGAGACAAAGTCACCACAGTTCAAACTTGGCACCTTGCTGGTTCGAGCCATGGCAGATTTCTCTCTCCTCCGTATCATCACCTTAATGGTAGGATTAATTTCCCATGAGCAAGCATTCAAACCATGTCCCATCTGGCATTCCTTTTACCCTGTGTTAGCCCACTTGTCATCATTAATGCCTTTATGTCGCCTGTCACCTGACCATGTGCCAACCCATGTCAGCGGAATAGAGTTTCTTATTGGTCACATCGGCACGACAATGACTAGATTATCCAACCTCCAGGTCCCAAGAAATTCGTTGTCCTACTTTTCCCCTTGTCATTTGGTTCAATTTCCTCATAATCCTACTTATGTTTATTGCAAGTATTCCATGGATTTTTGGTGTATGCTAACACTTGTTGAATAGGTGCAGGGTGGTGATGATTTCCCTAGAGTTTTAATATTCTTATATGTATATTATGCTCTAATAGTTCTTCGGTCTTGCAGGTTGTGGACAAGCTAATCAAAGATGTCTAAAGTAATCACCTCTCCTTCCAGCTTGGAGTTGCCTACCACTTCCACCCGAGTGACCACCAAAACCAAGGCTGAAACATTGTTTGAAAAGCTTCCCTTGACCTCCAAGTATCCAAAGGAGGGCGCCCTCCTGGGATCAAAAATAGAGTCCAGAGTTCAAGAAATAACAGACATAGGGCCTAGACCTAAGGAGAAAATGCAAGGCTTGATTCAAGCCATTTACAGGTTGAAGGCCACCGTAGACAATCTGGCCACTCAGATTGCCGCCTCTGGCATCATCAAGGTGGAAAAATTTCCTTGTTTGGTGCAATCATCAGAGTTAATACTCCAGCTAGCAACATTTTACAACACACCAACTCAGACTGTCCTACTTCCAGATCCCCGGCCACTACAGTACCCAGCAAAAATCATCACCCTGGACACGAAAAATTTTGCCTTGGGGCTGGGGATCCCTTAGTTTAATGGATCCATTATTTGGAATCGGGTCTAGATGTTGCAGGAGTTTGAGGATACTGCCCTTATCTCCCAGTAACATCTCAATAGCCGCTGGCTAAAAATTCCAAAGAGGGATTGCAGGAGGATGAAGTTGGAAATTCCTTGCGGGGAGTTCAAAGAGCCCATTCAGGAGGGCATTGTATTCTTATGCAGGATCTTTGGATTACCCCATGCCTGGGATTTCTCAGCATGGATGTACTACTTTCTGTACTGCATCACCACTCGTAGTTAGAGCTTCAAATGGGTGGCCCTCATATCTAATCACGTGGAGAAGCAGCTAAAGGGCATTGTCAAAAATTCCAAGTTCTACATGACATCATACGTACTATGGGCACTAGCTCAACAAAGACTGGCTTTTCTAGGTTTGGGAATAGTTGGGGAACTTGGAAATGGGCCGGGCCAAATGACACCATGGGATCATTATCCCCAAGTGCAATGTGAACTCAGTTTCTCAAATTCCTACAGGGTAAATGATGCTTTCATTTACCACAACATTCTAACACTTACTTAGGATTTCAGGTACCGACTATCACAAGCGGCGATGACTCTAGTCAGCACCTATAGCCACTATTTTATTCAATTCCAACACCACACCTACATTCGGGTGACCGGCTTCAATGGGAAGCCCCATCTTCTTCCCCAGTATTGTGGGGATAGAATTATTGTTTTAGAGTTTTGCTGACAGATGATGGATCTGGACGCCTTCTTTAAATTGAAGAAGGTCATCAACGTCCCATTCCCATTCTCATGCAAGAATTATACATGCAGCCTCGCCACAGCCTAGGAGACAGATTGTGAATTGAAAAACCTGGGGTTGGTGGAATTCCACCACACCCAGAAGAACTACGATCCCCTTGGCAGGATTTTTGCAACACTTCCCCAGGCATCCCCGCCCCACGAAGAAGACATTGAAGATTTTTTGGCAGATTTCCAAGATAGTTTTGAACTCTGGGCCTGACAACATTCACGAATGAGCAAAGGGCTCATGAAAGCACTTGACCTCTAGAATCTTCTGAAGGGTTTCTAAGATGATGGACCGCTGGAGGACCCAACATACAAGGGGCAAGGGCTGGACAAATTAGATCTCCCTTGGTTGGACTGGGCCACCCCTGAGGACCTAACAATTGAAGGGGTATGTCACCCCATTTTGGAAGCAAGTCACCAGTATTTTTCCCTAGTGTGTCCCAAGAGCACCTGAAAGAAGCAACCGGTCAAAAAGGTCACTCCCTCTTTAGCCGGTGCCAGACCTTCTTCATCTTCCACGACCATTGAACCAAGCACAAGCAAAGGAAAAGAGAAAGAGGGCACCCCAGACAAAGTACCTCCCCAAGTTCCCACCCTCCTAATGGAACTACTAAAATAAAAAATGGTGTCGGAAAGGCTATCCAGCTAGCAGTTGAGCATGTAGATATCCTCTGGCCTCTAAGTAATTCCAATGGCTTCTTCTCACCCGACGGGATCCCTGTCATTGCCTGCAATGATGAGAAGACAGACCTTCGTTGAGGCAGAGTCCACCAGCATTCTAGATACTGGGGTCCCATTGACAATAAAGAAGAAGAAGATGGTGACCCCTACACCAAGCACAACTGCCAGTCCCAGTATGCCAGATGTACCCCCAGTAGATGTTAGTTTAGACTCTCCCAAACTAGAGGATATTTCACACTCCTCACCTCCACATGATGACTTCAACAACACTTTCTCAATGGAGGAGCTCATGGAACTCCAACAACGTATAAGTCATGTGGTGGAGGAGATTGCAGCTCAGGATAAAGAAGAGGCCCCCATAGAAAAGGAAATCCCAAGAAAAGAAGATGCATAAGAACGAGAGGCCCAGGAGGAGGCAAAAAAGAAGCCTGAGCAGGAGAAGATACTGGTCTAGGAGACCGAAGACACACTAAGGTAGCCCACAGATGAGCAACTGATGGTTGGGGAACCTGGACCCACGGGATTAGTCGTACCCTTGATCATCACACTCCAAATGCCTTTGGTTACTCTGGGTGATCAAGTGCCCTGGAGCAGATTTGGTGAGGTAGTAATGGTGGCTGCCTTGTTAAATTTTTGCCAGAGACCTCACCCACTTTTAGAGGATGTTCCGGTTGAGGAGAATGTTCCAATAGATGAGGCCAATGAGGCCCAAGAGTAGCAGCAGCAGGTTGATCAAGAAGCCCCAAACAATGAAAATGCAGAATCAGCTGACGCTGGGAGGGCCGAGGAGGTCCCTAAAAATATAGGTAATATTGAGACAAGAGAAAAGGTTCCAGATAGTACAACAAAAGATGCCAACATGGAGGAAAATATCAAAGGTTCCAGAGAACAAGTGAAGGAGATAGAACAAGTGAAGGAATCAGAACAAGTGAAGGAACTAGAACAAGAGAGGGAGAAAGAGCCTGAAGACAATGTACATTCTGGAAACATACCACCAGATTCTAAAAAGGAATTCCAATGAATAGGTCTTAACAGCAAAGATGCCCCAGTAGCCCCAATGGCTGGTCAAATCAAGGATAAGAAAGGCCCTGATGATAGCATCAGGCGCTACACTCTCATTGGATGAAATGATGGCTAGGAATGCAAAGGCCCAAAAACCTAAGAAAACACAGATAGTCCATACTCTCTGGACTGATCTGACGTGTAGCATAGTTGTGACTATCGCAACACCCCCATCAGGTGTAGATGCAATGGCTGTAAGGCCCAAATATTATAACATAACAGAAGTGGCACTAGGGAAGAGAGACAAACAGGGTGAGCTGGACTTACTGAAAGAAGCCACTAAGGCAATAGAGGCTAGATACATCAAGCAAGGCTAGAAGCTGAAGGAGGAAAGAGAGACAAATGCCAATCTCCTCGTACTTGATAAGGCCAAATTATTGCCTTTTTTTATATAATTTTAATACTCTATTCTAGTTTTTGTCAAAACATTTGAGAGTCTAACCAGTCAAAAACTTGTGATAAAGTCTAGATAGAACTGATAAACCATGGGTAGATGTTTGTGACATATTTTTCTAATATTATACATATAGTGTAGTATTTCATAAAACCATCAGAATCTATGTTCTAATATCTGGATATTTAATTTGATTAAGCTTGTTGCATGAATATTTTTGCATCATAACTAACTTAACAGGAGAGAAAGCGGCTGGAGAGTGGTCAATAGCATTCAAGGAGGACTGTTGAGGACCAGCTATGGCAGAGTGATCATTAAAACACCAGGAAACATAGCTACTACAATGGAGCCATTATTCTAGGATGCGGGGATGTAGTGTGGCTATATTCCCTCTGCACTTCATTATGTTGAACTAGTCGCCCGAGCTTTACTACCCACACCGCGGGCTATTGCATTTCCATCTTCTTCTCCAGCATGTTTTCAGAAAGATAGTTTCTTTTCTATTTTTGTAATAAGTGTTTGATCCTCAATATATAGGGATTGGACCGATAGTTTGAGGTTAGCTAGGAAAAAGGAAAGACAAAAGTTTTTGAAAGAAAATTGTTGAATCTTGCAGCAATCTATTTCAAGTTCCATGTCTTGTTTTTATGTAATGAGTTTTTGAAATGCAATGAAGTAATTCTTGGTTTACATTCTATGTTCATAATTTAGCAGAAACTGACCAAGGGGGCCCACTTGGGAGGTGGAATAGGTTAGAATAGAATATATTTCATTTCCAGCATTTCCAGTATTTTAGATAGAAGTTA
Organism: Thuja plicata; assembly: GCA_018584345.1. NCBI lineage: Eukaryota > Viridiplantae > Streptophyta > Pinopsida > Cupressales > Cupressaceae > Thuja > Thuja plicata. The sequence goes on from MU225542.1 coordinate 1,262,368, forward strand.
CAATTTCTTCCTGCAGCATCGTAACTTGTGAGTGTTCCTGCAACATCTGCAAGAATAGTTATAATGGATGTTTTAGGTTGAAATCATAGGTTTCAGTAGA
>MU225542.1:1289770-1308918 GCA_018584345.1 Thuja plicata
ATAGTTACCTAATAACCAAAATGCTTCAGAATGCCTTGCAAACTTAAACATAAAAGAGCATACACAGAGAATAAAGAGACAGCAATTGAAGAGAGTAAAATTGCACTGTATTTTATTTATATGATCCCAGCTTCCATACATGAAAGATCTTGCAACTTCAAAAGATAGACAGAAGTTCAGAAAATCTGAATCCTACAATATATTTTCTCTTTTCAAAAAAATTCCAACATCAAAGACCATTTACAATTATAACTCTCTTCCTATATATAGGTTATGACCATCTTGGAATCCCTGGATATTTAGGATGCAACAAGCTTCTGATGGTCATAGAAAACCTAAACCTAAACTTACAAAAGAAACAAAAGAAAGAAGAAGCGATGGAGCGACCGAGTCAAAAGATGGAAACAGATATTCTTTGTTCTTCTCCCGATCTAGCGACTGCAATCAGATTTGTATAGATGGTAGCTGGTAGTATTTATGTTGAGTCTGGATAGCTATGCTTGCATACTCATCTACATTCTCCTTTTGCAATAACTGTCCCTCTTATCTCGAATAGTGTAGTGCCAAGTGTTCACCTTTAATCCTCATCCAAGATTTCTTCTTCTACTACTAGCTTCTTTTTCTTGAGCATGGTCATCAACTCCCATGCTTTCACTTCATCATCTGATGGCCACTTAAAGTCTTGAGTACTCTGTACTTGCACCTTTTGTCTATCCCATCTAGCATCAGTGATATTCTTGACATCAAGTAGGAATTTGTTGATGTTAGTCTCTACTTTGAATGCTTCATCCAATATTTTATTGAATCCTTATATATCAACATCTTCTCCCAAGAGAAATGCCTCATCACCAGACATCTTGCTATCAAATTCATTCTTCCAGGAATCTACAACCTTTACTTGATCATCATCTCCCCTCAAGGAAGGAATAAAATTATTAAAATCATTTGAAAAGAGGCTTAGCTTAACCTCTATCTGGTTTAATTTTCCTTTATAGAATGAGAGAGAAATATTGACTCTTTTGATCTCATCTTCAACTTCAGTTACTATTTTAGGAAAATCTGGTCTGATGGCTTGCAAAGATGCTAACTTTTCAAATAACTTTACCCTAGCAGACCACTTAGTAAAGAGTGATTCTTAGCATCCCTAATAGGTTGGATTGAAGTCTCTAAACCACCTCCACACCTCTGCTAGATTTTATCAAGAAGTTAAAGGTTAGAAGCCTTAAGATGAACTAAGGGCTAATGTTGTGTGGAGCAAGAATGCTAGGAGTTTGAGTTGTTAGATTGAAATTTCATGATAGTTGGGTTGGCTAGAGAGACCAGGAGATCCCAATAAATCAAGGGTCCTATAGGTGGAAAGTGGTGTGGTGTAGACACCCTAGAAATTCTTCGAGAAGACCAGAGCATGAATCAGTGAGTGATTCATCCAACCTCCCTATCAATTTCTTGAATGCATAGTATTTTATTAAAAGAGTCAATATCTTCTTTTGTTAATTTAATTTCTTGAATCATCATAATTTCTAGATTTGAGTTAGTTATACAATGTTTTATAATACGTTGCTTGTTAGGGGCATTCATGTCCCTAACATTCCAGGTTATGAGAATCATGTCTCTGTGTGAAGGACCTTCCCATTCCCTGCATGAAATATGGAGGTTAGTTTATTTTATCCTCTACTCAGACATCCTTATTTTGTAGCACAGATGGGGATTTCTTCCCTCTTTTCTTCATTTGTTTTGCACAGTCTAGTGTATCCTTACTTATTTCATTTTGGTAGATACCTAAGTGGTGCAGGGGCACCTCCACCTTCGAAGTTCTTATTTAAGTCATGTCAAGAAATGATATATTTATTAAAGTCATTTTAAAGTTCATAAAGCCATGTCAAAGAATGGTATATTTGTTAAATTTCATTGTAATGTCTTGGAAAAGAGATTATATGATTGTAGACACCTAAATTTGATTACCTTAATCATATTTAGTGCCTTCTAGGACATATCAGCTAACTAATTAAGCATTACCTAATTGACCTATGTCATCCCCTAGCCCTAATTAATTCAATTAATTGGCTATAGTCTTGATTAATTATTTATATTCCCTTTAACCCCTAACCTAATATATCCCAACCACCTAACCCTGAGTTCTAACTCAACCCAACCCCTTCACACATGCTAACCTAACCAATCCCAACCACCTAACCCTGAGTTCAAACTAAACCCAACCTCTTCACACATGCTAACCTAACCAATCCCAACCACCTAACCCTAAGTTAAAACTAAACCCAGCCTCTTCACACATGTTAACCTAATCTATCCTAACCACCTAACCCTGAGTTCAAACTAATCCCAACCTCTTCACCCATCCTTATCCTAATCGTAATCCTAAACTCTCCCTAATGATGTCACATTCCTAATCTTTGGATTAGGAATTCAATCCCTTCCCCAAAGTCAACAATCTCAATCCATGCTTATCCATAAGAATAAATATCCCTTACACCCTCATAAATTCCTCTTACATCCCTCATTAAGGCTCTTACACCCTCTTTATGAGCCTTATCTTCTAGAGGCTTCTGGTCCATTTCCCTAAATGGTCATATTCCTCCACACTTTCAACCTAATAATATTATGACAAGTGTCACAATTTGATACACTTAAAGAAGCACAATCCATGTGCTCTCTTCTAGTGGCATCTGGACCTCTCTTCAAATTTGCATCCTAACCCTTGATTCCTCACCCATTTTCTATGAAAGAAACCTCATTCCTCCATAATTTAATCCACCTTCCATGTAGAGTTATAATGTTATTTTGAGAGAAAATCATAAATCCATCTTTTAGAGAAGAGTTATAATGCTAGTTTGAGATCACAACTTGAAGCTTGAAGCACATCCGTGAGCACACATCCACAACAAATGGACAAATCCAATGAACAAAATGGAGTTTGAATGAGCTTGTAAGAGGTTTGCACTTTCTTCATTTAGCTTATTTCAAGTTTTCATTTTATGTCTTAGCATGTATGTAGTTTAGATTATTAGTTGTTGAGGGTTTTGATTCATTATTATGTTCCCTTACTTCTAATTTCCATAGCTCACATTCTCACACGCCTGGTGGGACCCACTTCACGGGTTCCTTTTCATTGTTTTTCTTGCAAACTAACCCTCTAAGCTAATGTGTTTTTGTTGTTTGAGTATGTTTTGCAAGCTCTTATTTTATTTTGCAGGTTGAAAAAGGTAAGAAGACTATATTCCTTCTATCTTATTTCTATTTTCTCTCTATTACGCTTCCACAAATATGATTGATACACAAACAAGAAGACAATATTCCTTCTATCTTCTTTCTACTTTCTCTCTATTACCCATTTGTTGAAATATGGTCTATATCACTGGGACAATTATTTTTTAAAACATGGGGGAAAGGCACTGACTTAAACCTACAATAATGCACTCTTACTAACTCTTTTTTTTTTTTTTGTACGGGTCTACAGGTTAGCCATCTAGTTTGGTTAAAAAAAAAGCACATAATCTTTTAATTAAAAAATTCCCATTTCACTTTTTGGTGTTTAAAAAGAACAGTGTATGTACTCACATCATTTCACACTTAGTCTTGGGTTTCAAATTCAACAAAAGTCAAAGTCAAAGTCAAATTCAACAAAAGTCAAAGTCAACAAAATTTAAAGTCAACAAAAGTCAAAATTCAACAAAAGTCAAAATTCAATAAAAGTCAAAAATTCAACATTTCTTTTTTTGGGCTTAAAACAAACATGCACAAAATCTCGAATGCTTTAGGGAAAATGAACAATCAAACATTTGATTTTGGGTTTAAAACAAAACAATCAAATCACACATCTTGTTTTTGGATCTTAAAATTGAACTATCACACACTTCACTTTTTGGATTTTAAAATTGGACAAAGCAATCGCACATTTCCTCTTGGGTTTAAAAATTGAACAACTCAAATGAACTAAATCTTGAATGCATAAAGACAATTTGAACAAGGCAAACAAAATATCAGTTTGGTGCTCATAAAAAGAATAAACTTGCGAGTTTTATTTCTACACAAATCAAACATTGCTTAACTTATCAAGGGAATTAACCATGTGTTTGGCATCTCTGGTGCACTTGCACAAAATCTGTAGAGCGCAACCTCACTTCACACATTATCCTCTCCCATTGGCTTTCGTGGTCGTTGGTGCAAGAGAAAGGTGATTGTGACCGTTTGATCTTTTTCTAAATTTTCTTAAAGGGGCCTATCCAGAAGAAGCATGAGTCCTTCTGGAGAATGACCCCAAACTGATAAACCCTTCGACCGGTATAGAAATAAGGTGAACTTAAAGGTCTGACGATATCCCTTCAAGCTTGGGCAGGTCATATTCAGTGGTAGTCCATACTGAGTGAATATCCTCAGCATACTGGCATGGTTGAACTAGGCTCTTAAGTGAGTCACACTGTACAAACTGATTGTGGGGACACCAAAAAAATACTAGCAACTCATAAATCTAGAAACCTACCTGATCAATCCCTAAAAGCTTGATAATCTACTGGGCAAGGAAGATAGTAAATTCCTTGAGACATTCACACATTCGTACCACCCTGAGCATTTGGATTCAGCTAATATGACATTATGGAGCCATTGTGTGCTTTATGGTGATCATATTCTGATTAGCTCTTGTGTGTGTGCCTATGTATGCAGACAAAGGTTTTCAAGCTCATCGAATGCTTAAGGTAGAAAGTTCTTGTATGTGTTTTCAGCATTACAAACCTTGTGCAAAATAGTTCTCAAACATACACAAATCTGAAAGTTTTGAAGTCCTTTTTCCATGGAGATTGACATTTTATGCTTCTTGCAAGGTTGATTGGCCTCTTGTGAGACTGTTTTCTCACAAATTCCAAAAACTCATCACTTGTTCCAAACAAAAAAACAATCCAAGGCACAATTTTCGTACTCACTGCCTCATCCTAAGAAATATAAGATTGAGATCATGTCCTATTCCATCAAACACAAGAAAGTGATGCCAAGCTTCCATATCACCAAGTTGTTCACCCAAGCCTGTAAATATTTTCATCCTAGGTTCATAAATATTGTCCTTACTCTCATTCAACGTCAGTTTCTTCTAATTTCATTCAATCCTCTATTTCTCTCCATGTCCTAGACCAGCAAAGCTATCTTTTTCATCCCCATCCTCTTTCCATCTTCTTCAGAGCAAGCCCTTCTTCCTAAATCTGAGCTTGAGTCTTCCATCCATCACCATCATTACTACCTAATCAACTCATCAGAAAAGCGTCATGTCACAAATCTATTATATGAGTTTGGTTTCCATATCTCTTCCTTGTCTATATCCTATTCTGATGATGATGAAGGTCTTGTTGATCATGATGCATACTTTGAAAACCTTAAAAATCTCTCCCTTGCATCTTATGCTGATGACAAAGGCCTTGTTGATCATGATGCATACATGGAAAGCCTTAACAAACTTGCTCCAAGCATCCTCCAAGATCCAGTCATTCCTCCACACTATCCCATCAGGCCACCATGCATACCCACTAGCACTCTGTATCATACCTTTGACAAGGGAAATCCTTCTTATCCTCCATCCACATCTCCTTCTTATACATACATGCCTCCATCTTATCCTATGGTCATATCCCAACCTCCATCCTTTAACAGCAACACTACTAGCTACATCCCTAATCCCAATCCACCATCTCATTATCCTCAAACCCATGTTCAAATCCCTAATCCTAGCCCTCCATTTCCTCCAAACCATCACCATGATCCCCATGCTATTGCTAATCTACCATCCACTCTATCTTACCCATCTACCCCATCTTATCTCACTCTACTATCTCCAGTTCCTACCTACATTAACACATATTCTATTCCCCAATCCATCCCCCCTCTCCCATCAGTTAGTCAATTTAGTTCACAAGCTACCTCCATGCCTACCTATGTGAACTATCTAGCCATACCATCTCCTACATCCATCTCTACACCAACATTCAACCATACAAGTACATAAGAAATTTCCACATCTTCATATGTGGACTACCCTAACTTCCCACCATCTACACCTAGAGATCCTCCATCTCTGATATGTAAGTCTCCAAGGATTTTTACTATGAAGCCAACACAAAATCCATCTCTTATAGTTGATGAGTCATGTTATGTCACTCCCCCATGGGAAAACACTAGTGATGAAGCCCATCCATCTCGTGCACCACACATTCCTCATCCATATCTTGTACCTATCATTTCCCTTCTGAATTCCATACTTATTGATCCTCTTCCACCCCTCACACCTGAAATTCCTTTTCCATCTCCCACACCTATCATTTCCCTTCTAAATCCCATACTTATTGATCCTCTTCCACTCCTCACACCCGACATTCCTTTTCCATCTTCCATCCCTATTATTTCCCTTCCTAATCTCATACTTTTTGATCCTCTTCCATCTCCTGCATCTATTATTCCCCTTCTAGATCTCATACTTTTTGATCCCCTTCCATTTCCTAGCACCATTGAAGTCTCCTCATACATTGCATTCATCCAATATTCATCCCCATCTTCTCCTCCTGACACTATCCACACCCCATCCCATGAACCTCATGCATCCACCCTTCTTCCCTCTCTAACGGGATCAACCATCCCTCCATCCAACCCATTTGAAGAATCTCTCATCCCTTGATCCAACTCATTCGAAGAATCCATCCATATATCCCCTATCAAGCCATCCACATCAATCTAATCATGTCAAGACCTTGTCCAAAAGTATGTTGAAGTATCCATTGACTTGACTGAAGATTGTATCATTTCATCCACTCCATATGAAGATCCTAACATCCCACTCCATCCATTACATGATCCATCCACTCCACTTCCTAATCCATTTCCCTCCACTACTCCATCTCAAGATCCTATCCTTCAATCTACTCCACCTCTAGATCCATTATCCTATCTGAGTCAAGATCCAAGCATCACATTCACTCCACTTCCTAATTCCTCTAGTCCTCCATATCAAGATCCTACCATTCCATCTCCTCCAACTCTAAATCTGTTATCCTATCTACGTCAAGATCCAAGAATGCCATCCCCTTCACTTCATAAACCTTTATCACCTCCAATTCCATCTATCCCATCACCATTACTCCATCACCTTTGTCCACTCACATTCATCCGCAGTGGTCCACTTAAAATAGAAGAAATCAGTTTCATGTCCACCATTTACACTCCTCTTGATACTGGACTCACATCTTGTTCCCTAATAAAGAAGTACCCTATCGCGGATCGAATGCTAAAAAAATGGAATTATCAAGGTAAAGGCACAGACATAAATGAGCAAGGTATAATTGAGCCCATCTCTGTTAAAAGACATCCACAATTTTGTGGTATTGGTTACACACCTAGAGGTCCTTCATCCAAAAATTTTGGTACAACTAAAGAAAAGTTCAAGAGTGCTTTCAAACCCTCCATTGCATCTTCCTATCATTTCTCTAAAGAATATAACACCATCCCCCCTCCTCCATCCTTGCAGCCCAAGAAAACCTACCATATTCCTCCTTCATCCTCTTAATCCATTTTGGGCCCCTATGTCCCAAAATCTCATCCCACATCTTGACCCACTTCTTCCTTCATCCATCGAACCCATATAAAAAATCCCACCACTTACATTCCCAATCAGGATCAACAAAGGCATATAACCATGCACTCCATCCACCATCCTACATCCACCACTCCATCCATATTTCCTCCATCTCATGCAAGTTCTCATATCTCAACCAATGCTACTCCCTATAATTTGGATGCCAAATCACCAATGCATAAAGAAAAATATCTGTAAAATGCTAAAGATTGTCATGTCCACTTCAAACGACATGCTCAAAAAAAGAAAAATCCAATTAAAAAATGCATTGCATTTCGAAGGCCACAAAAGCCCACCAAAACAAAGGGAAAAACTATGTGGATCCCAAAGAAAAAATATGACATGCATCTAAAAGAAAAATCCATTGTAGCATCTGAGGTTACTAATCCTCTAGCTAAGTATTCCTCTCCTCCATCTTCAAAATCTATTTTGGGTCCTTATGCCCAACACCTTCCTACCATCTTGTTTCCTCCATCATATCCACAGGTACCATCCTCTTCACATTCACTCTTCCCACATCCCTCACAACATGTGCCAATGTTGATCCTGACAACAATCCCCTATCCGACTCACTTTCCATCATTTTATCTGAATACTTCCAACTATCATATCTCCTATCCCACATATTCCCCCTTGCATAACTATCTCATACCTGCATTTTCCTAAGTCACTCATCCCACATAAAATCGTACGAACATATTGTGATCAACACCAAAAGAAGAAAACCAAAAAAAGAAAAAAAATAAATAAAAAGAAGCAAAAAAAAGAAAAAACAAAAGAAAAAAGAAAAATAAAGAGAAATCAATTCATCCACTGGTGAAAACTTGGCAAACAAGCACCTTGGACAAGTACCATGATGAAAACCTGATAAATAGGCATCATGCATAGTTCCTCCATCCAGTTTCTCTTCACACTTGGGGGCAAGTTCCTTTTGGCCACCATCTATCTACCATCTATATCATGTCTTGTCCTTTTAACTTCCTCCATCCTCCTCTGGATCTTGATAAGAAATATACATGCCACCATATCTACATTCTTTTGGACATCTCTTGACATCCATCTCCCATCTCCTGTCTTTATCCACCTATCCTTTTATCCACCCACCCATCCTTCCTTCCATATATCCTTTTGCATTATATTCCTCCCTTATCCACCCTTCATCCTATCTTTCATTCACATCCATCATCCTCTTGTTATCCTCTCTTCCATCCTGTCATACCGCCTCCTAATGCTTCCTCACATGCATGACCTATCCTAAGTGGGGGCATTCTATTCCTTGGTGACGTAGTCCTTGGAGACCTTCTCATATCCACCTATCATTTCCCAATCCTCCTCTCCTATCCACAATCCTTCAACTATCCATCCATTCCTCTACTAAAATCCTTCCTTCCAGCGCTTCCATCTCCACATTCCCCAGCATCTCCTCCATCTTCTAATTCCTCCTTTCCTATATCCCATCACTTTTTTCTTCCCTTGTCATTGGTATCTAGCTCTAGGCTATCCTAATGCACCCAATGACACCCATTCCAATCCTAATCCTCCTTGTGACCTACCATCACATGCAAATCCTATCCACATCCTCCAGCTATCTAAAGTCAAGCAACAATCATCCCATCCAAGTACACCCTTAGCCTTGCTGCAAGCTTTGATCACAATCCACTCATCATCATTGGGATGCATTCTTCCCAATCCTTGTCTTTTCTTTGGGATTGCATCATTCCCACATCTAGAGCACCCCATCCGCTATTCCTCTATCTTAGCCTTTTGGCTCAACTGGGGCAACATCATGCATATTTGCCTCATCTCATCCATTCTCTCTGAGCTTATTTTGCTTTTAGTCCTATAAATATCTTGTCTATATCAATCTAGTCTTGAGTCCAGTCCTACTTGTACATATTTTGCGTCCTTGCTCGATCTCCTTGAGTGATCTAGTTCCCTCCCAAATCCTATGCTTCAGCAAGTTCCTTATGAAAAAATCTTGTTTCAGCAATTTGATCATCATCACATCTTTGGCCAATCAGATTCACACTTGACATAGCCATGGAAATGGGTCCTTGAGGATGTATCCTTCCTCTCGTTGACCTAAATCCAATCATCTTTCTAGAAATGGGCCCTTGAGGATGTATCCTTCCTCTTGTTGACCTAAATCTAGATCATGATCCTCACTGGGTTCTTTTAGGATGTATCCTTCCTCTTGACCTAATCAATCCAATCATCATCCCATATCATTGATCTCTTTGGCAAAAGGTGTCTTGTTATTGAATTTTTGATCTTGAAATTTGATTTTGGTTCTTGGTTATAATTCATAATTCTCTCGGTTGTTCTCCTCCTCAAAGTTGCCACAATTCTTTATATCATGGTATGTTGTGAATGGATGCACTTGGGATACAAATATTGATCTTTTTGTTTTCTTCTTGTGAGTCAGTCCGATATGACCCTTGCATGCATGCAATCTATTTGGGTTGACATGCTGCACTTGGGAAATGTCATTTTCTTGTGGGCTTTTCCAGCATCATTTTGACCATGGCTCTTCTGGGACTCATGTGTGATGCTGGGGCAACCCTTGTGTGTTTGTTGTGTCAGTCCTATACATGTGGTACAATGTCACCTTGGTTCATCATACCCTGGTGTATAGTATCATATGTTATATCAAAATAAGTGCTCAAATACATGCTGGTATTCCCTCCTGGAGTACCCCTCACTCAAGCTTCAAGATAATCTCCCCCCATCCAAATCCTCAGCAATCCTATCATCCTAATCCTACCATCCCAATAGTAATCCTAATCCTACTATCCCTGTATCATGCAAAATATTTGTGTGCTCATTTGTGGAGATAACTAGACTTAGCGTGAATCTCAAAACACCTAGGATCATCCCTCCTTCTTAGTTTAGCTATTGTTTGCCATTGTTAAAATTGAAAGTTCAAACTAGACTATCTTGATCGTTATCTTAGTTTCAAATCACATCATCATCAAAAGGTCCTTGTAGGATGTATGCTTCCTCTTTTCTGACCTAATAAATCATTATCAATGGCTTTCCTAAGCCCAAGCATATCCTATCTTCATCAAAGATCAAGATAAATCAAACTTTGTTCCTAGAAATTACCCTTGTCAATACAAGAAACTTGAACTCTCCTCGAGAGGTTATTCCTTCTTGGTTTCTTTATATCACTCACTTTGGTTACATCCTGGATAGCATCCTTTCTTTTACACCCCAGCTAAAATCCCATCCCCAGCCATAATCCTAATCCCATACCTAATCCTTCATCCCTGATGCAAACTTGAATCTCCCATCCCTCATTCTTCTACTTCCTTCTTCTATTCTTTCCCTCATCTTGTCGCTCTTTGTCATCTTTTCGAGACGCCGCCAGGGCTTCATTGTTCCTCCCTGCCATCCTCTCAAGGAGGCATCATCCCTAGCCAAATTCTATCCTACATCATCACTCTGGGGAAAATTTCTTGCCTATGTCCACATCTTCGCGTCGTCTATTATTTTAAATGTCTTCGAAATAGCATTATTCTAACACTATGTCGAAGAGGGGCAAAATGTAGACACATAAATCTTATAACCTTACTCAATCATATTTAGTTCCTTCTAGGACATATTAGCTAAGTAATTAAGCATTACCTAATTGACCTATGTCACCCCCTAGCCCTAATTAATTCAATTAATTGGCTATAGTCCAAATTAATTATTAAAAGCAACCAATAGATTAATAATTAATTAAATCCTTATTCCTCCTATTATTGAATGAATATGTTAAATCATTTAATTCATTCATTAATATTCCCTTTAACCCCTAACCTAACCTATCCCAACCACCTAACCCTAAGTTCTAACCCAACCCAACCCCTTCACACATGCTAACCTAACCAATCCCAGCCACCTAACCCTGAGTTCAAACTAAACCCAACCTCTTCACACATTCTAACCTAACCAATCCCAACCACCTAACCCTAAGTTTAAACTAAACCCAAACTATTCACACATGTTAACCTAACCTATCCCAACCACCTAACCCTGAGTTCAAATTAATCCCAACCTCTTCACCCATCCTAATCCTAATCCTAGTCCTAATCCAAATCCTAAACTCTCCCTAATGATGTCACATTCCTAATCTTTGGATTAGGAAATCAATCCCTTCCCTAAAGTCAAAAATCTCAAGCCATGCTTATCCATAAGAATAAATATCCCTTACACCCTCATAAATTTCTCTTACATCCCTCATTAAGGCTCTTACACCCTTTTTATGAGCCTTATCTTCTAGAGGCTTCTTGGTCCATTTCCCTAAATGGTCATATTCCTCCACACTTTCGACCCAATAATATTGTAACAAGTGTCACAATTTGATGCACTTGAAGAAGCACAATCCATGTGCTCTCTTCTAGTGGCATCTGGACCTCTCTTCAACTTTGCATCCTGACCCTTGATTCCTCACCCATTTTCTATAAAAGAAACCTCATTCCTCCATAATTTAATCCACCTTCCATGTAGATTTATAATGTTATTTTGAGAGAAAATCATAAATCCATCTTTTAGAGAAGAGTTATAATGCCAGTTTGAGATCACAACTTAAAGCTTGAAGCTAATCCATGAGCACACATCCACAAAAAATGGACAAATCCAATGAACAAAATGGAGTTTGAATGAGCTTGTAGGAGGTTGGAACTTTCTTCATTTAGCTTATTTCAAGTTTTCATTTTATGTCTTAGCATGTATGTAGTTTAGATTATTAGTTTTTGAGTGTTTTGATTCATTATTATGCTCCCTAACTTCTAATTTTCATAGCTCACAATGATACTTGTTATCAAAATCCAAATGGAATACAAAGAAACATAGGGTAGGTGAACGGTTTGTAACCGTCAAGAAGCTCTATTTATAGATTGAAATGTAATTGCAGAGATGTAGTTACTGTAGAGAGGGAATAGGATATTAGAAGAGAAATCAAATGGCTCTCTGGCTGCCGCTAGAGATCCATACAAACTATAATCACAACTTCTTTAAGTTAATGGAAATTTTTTTAGTATTGGGTCCTTTATGTCTCTGTTCATTCTAGTTCATATTAAACTAGTAAAAGTATTTTCCATATTGGTTTAAAGTTATTTCATTTGGTTGCACTATCATTATTTTGTTGGGTATGTCAACTATTTTAATGTTGCAATTAGCTCATGATATTCGATTCAGCGGTATCGGCCAAGTTGATGCAGATCAATTTTCATTATCATTTCTTTTCTATGTGGTTTTGATTCATTTTATGAAAGGACATAATAGTGGTATACTTTGGGTTTCTTTTTGAATAATTTAATAGTTAAATGAATCAGGCTTGCATTACTTGCAGTTGAGTGTAATAGTCCATTTGGATATGTAATGGTTTCCTTATAACAATCGTTGTGTTTGGTAGAGATTTGATATTTGTAAATGGTTGGGTATATTAATCTACAACAGTTGCAAGAACCATTACGCTATTTTGTACGGGCTTGAATCTTGAAATGGGTATTGAGTTGATGGTGAAGTTATTATGCCCACGTGAAGCCAAGAGCCAAGTTTTGATAGTCATGTTGAAGGAGACACGAGAGAAAGATTTATCCGTAGAGTACTTGCATTTGGAAAGACCGAAAGATGTTGAATGACATTCTCCCTAAAATGATAGCCGCATCTCACATTCTTTTACGCTCGACCTTTGCGGTGAGAAAAGGTGGTGAACATATTCCTGTATACATGTTGTACTATGACAAATCTGCATGGTAAAGTCTAGGCCGTGCACAAAGAATCAGTAAGGTGATGTGATTTTGGTGAACTTTATTCAACAATAATAATGGAAGGTAATATAAAGTTGATATTATTATTATTGTTTTGGAATATCGAAAGATCGTGAGCTTCTATTTCAATGTTTAGGAAGACAATAAAAGTAGAATATGCAGATTTGAAGAATTCCATCGATGCCCTCTACATCAAGTGGTTTTAGAGATTAGAAGATTGTGAGTGTGTAGTATAAATCTACACCAGATAGTGGTGGTGATTATTTCAGATTCTTGTTATGAAGTTTTGGTTGTAGATTTGGTGCCAGTTCGTTCAACTGCAAATGGGTGGACAAGAAGTTCTACCAAAGAGGACCATAAGAGATGGTCTTGTGTGTCTCCAATAGACTATGGAGAGAGGCATGAAGGACTCTTAGGTGAGGGATAGAGGTTGTGATGTAGCATGAACGAGTGGACTGCATTGGAGACAACAATAGAAATTGATTTGATGGGAGTCACAGTTTAAGGAAAGGATGGAAGAAAAGTAGGCATCGATCCATTGATCCAGTAAAGAGAAAGAGGCAAATATTTTTACAGTCTCACCAAAGCATTTCCATGGGACATGGAAAATTTTAAAGCTCGGGAGTATGGTGCAAGGGCACCTCCAACTTTGAAGTTCATATTATTTAAGTCATGTCAAGAAATGATATAGTTATTAAAGTCATTTTTAAAGTTCATAGAGACATGTCAAAGAATGGTATATTTGTTAAATTTCATTGTAATCTCTTGGAAAAGAGATTATATGATACTTTTCATCAAAATCCAAATGGAATACAAAGAGACATAGGGTAGCTGAACGGTTTGTAACCGTCAAGAATCTTTATTTATAGACTGAAATGTAATCGCAGAGAGGGAGTTACGACATAGATGAAATAGGATATTAGAAGAGAAATCAAATGGATCTCTCGCTGTTTCCAGAGAGCCATGCAAACTATAATCAAAACTTCTTTAAGTTAATGGAAAATTGTTTAGTATTGGGTCCTTTATGTCCCTATTCGTTCTAGTTCATATTAAACTAGTAAAAGTCTTTTACATCTCGGTTTAAAATTATTTCATTTGGTTGTTATCTTTTTCATGTTGGGTTTGTCAACTATTTTAATGTTGCAATTAGCTCATGATATTCAGTTCAGTGGTATCAGCCAAGTTGATGCAGATCGGTTTTCATTATCATTTCTTTTCTATGTGATTTTGATTTTACTTTATGAAAGGACATAATAGTGGTATGCTTTCGGTTTCTTGTTGCATAATTTAATAGTAAAATGAATCGGGCTTGCATTCCTTGCACTCGAGTGTAACAGTCCATTTGGATATGTAACGATTTCTTTATAACAGTCATTGTGTTTGGTAGGGATTTGATAATTGTAAATGGTTGGGTATATTATTCTACAATAGTTTCAAGAACCGTTATGCTATTTTGTACGGGCTCGCATCTTGAAATGGGTATTGAGTTGATGGTGGAGTTATTACACCCACATGAAGCTGAGAGCCATGTTTTGACAGTCATGTTGAAGGATACCTAAGAGAAATATTTATCCACAGAGTACTTGCATTTGGAAAGATCGAAAGATGTTGAATTTAATTCTCCCTCAAATGATAGACGTAGCTCACGTTATTTTATGCTCAATCTTTGCGGTGAGAAAACATGGTGAAAATATTCCCATATGCATGTTGTGCTACAATAGACCCACATGTTAAATTCTAGGTCATGCACAAAGAATCAATAAGGTGATGTGATTTTGGTGACCTTTATTCAACGATAATAATGGAAGGTAATATAAAGTTGATATTATTATTATTGTTTTGGAATATTGAAAGATCATGAGCCTCTAGTTCAATGTTAAGGATGACAATAAAAGTAGAATATGTAGATTTGAAGAATTCCATCGATGCCCTCTACATCACTAAGGATTCCACATCTTCTATATTATCCTTCTCATTGAGTTCTGCCATCATCTTTTCCACATAAGTTCTATGTGGATCCTTATTAGTCTCCATAATTTTAGCAATCAATAATTGTTTCTACAAGGCAATTTATTCATCATAAACTATTTCCTCCAAAAAATTATCCATAAGATCATTAACCAATTCATCACATAGATAGTTCATTATTGGGTTGACTTCTTTCTCCACCTTGTTGTTGTCCTTTATCCATTCTTTTTATTTTATATTTTCTGGACTTTATACTTTATTGGCTTTGTCTTTGATAAAATCTATCATCAATATGTTATCTCTATTTTCTTCCCTTTCCAAAGAGAGCCCATATTTGGTATCCATACCTTGCTCACCCTGTGCATTTGATAAATTTTTAATTTCTTCTTCTGAAATTTTCTCTTTATCTTCTTGGTGTCCTAAAAGAGATCCTTCTTTTTCATTCATTTTATTATCCTTAGAGGTATTTCTATTGGCTTCAACAACCTCCTCGCTCTTATTTATTTCCTTATCAGGCATCTCATTAATGATATCTGAACTTGCCTATACTATCTTTGCACTTTCAACTTTTGCCAATAATTCCTTGGATAGAGGAATCCAATCTCCACCTTCCACAATTTCTCCTTCCTCTAGATTATTAAATTCTTCCAAGTAATGGTTATGCTCATCGCCTATTGTCTGCTCCAGATCATTCCTTGGAGAGTTAGTAACTTCCTAAGAAGGTGGAAGTGTGTGGGTTTGGGATGGAATAGTTTTTGGAGTTTCCATTTCACTAATAATAAATCCCCCATGCTCCTTATTAAGACAAATCTGGATGTTTGAAGGGACTTTATTTTGATTATTGATAAATGAGCTCTCTTGGTTGGTTTGATCCCTAGTCCTAGGTAGGGTTTCATGGGACTCTATTATCTTTTGGGGATTCAATTTATTTAGAATCATTTTGTTATGAGTTTTTCCATTATATATTTTAGGTTTTAGCATAAATATTGATTGGTTAGTTATTATTTTTATTGATTTCAATGCTTATGAATTTATTTCTATGTTAACTAAGATTTTAACATTAGAAGAAGATATATAATTTTTGTCGAGTCCTTCAAACTCTCCCTGAAGATCTCCTATTATTTTTAAGAATGACTTTGTAATAATTGTACAGGTAGGTTGGGTATACTAATCCATCTGGGTGCTTTAATATTCTGAAAGTCCTTTGAATCAAAATTTTGTTTTCATTTCATGAATTTAAGATTATATCCTTTAAAAAATAATGACTCATATAAGAATTGGTTTTTCAATAATATTTTCTTATAGTCAATAAATAGAAAGGGTTCATCAAGGATAGTGATACTTACCTAGTCCCTAAATAAATCCTCGAGCCACATAGTAATGTAATTCATAGAGGATCTAAATCTGCACCATTTTGCAAATAGCCCATGGTTTTTGTAGTAATATCATAATCCATCAATGTAGGGGTTGCTAATAATTAGGGTATCTGCTTCATCCTTGTTGGGTAGAAGAATTCCTCCATGTTTTATATAGCTAGATGGATCTGAAGATACATAAGGGTTTATGTTGAGATGTGTGGGGTTTTCAATATTTTTGAAACCTCCTTGTCTATGGCTAATATCATCTTGAAAATGACCAGGATATGAGTTTATTCTATTCTAGGAGAATCTATATGGTTGGGAGAGATTATATGTCATAGTTTTAGTATTTGTCAGAGGAAGGTTTCCCAACTTGGTCCCATTGGCTCCCAAAGAAAAAATAGGTATCTTTCTGGAGATTGGAATCACCCATAAACCTTTGAGACCATTTCTCTATTTTCCCATATTCCTTTTTTCCTTGTGGTTTCTCACCAGCTGTCATCCCTCATTTTCCTTCCCTGGATGAATGCATGTTTCTAATCTAGGGTTTCACTGCTCCCAACTTTGTCTGCTGACTCTACTAGAACATATAGAGTTAATGTATATTTTATTTTTTTGGTAGGTTGTATTCCTAACCAAAGGGAACCTTGAAACCCTAGGTCATTTAAAAGAAGAAAGCCCATCATTCCTTGAAACTTTAGATCTTAATTGTTTGGCCGAAGGTTGATTAATTTATTTGAGAGATTCAAACCAGTTTTTGGTCTCAACAAATCCTAATTCAGACTTGCGGAAGCACTTCATTTTTTGAAAAAATAATCATAATGTTTCTTAGATTTTGCAAGTGAGTTTGTAAGCAAATTTTTCGTGGGCAAAGCCATATTTTGCTAGTTAATGGATATACATAACACATTTCAATATTGCTTTGTATATTCTAAGTATCATTTTTTACTTTAAATGCAAAGTATACTAATTGAATAATATTTTTGAACAAGAACAATGAGCATGTTTTGAGGACCAACCCTTAGTTTTTATGAACAACCTCTCATATCTAAGTGGTGCTACAATCAGGTTGCTAGTAGTCAACATTATTGTACAACAAGTATTATGTAATTTTGGAATTTCAAACAATCAAATATCAAAATACATCATTTTAATACTCCCTTTCAATCTATATTCACCATATCATTTGGTTTTTTGTGCATCTCCTATAGTCTATGGAATTTGTTACATGAAAGGTATAGTACTATATTTTGATCATGTGTACATTATGCATCCCCCTGATGACATGTAACTGATTAAATGATTGACTATATTAAGTTGAAGATGATGCAAGACATTAAATCAGTTAATGGTTTGTATTGTCATTGATGTCAACTTGATATCATCTGTATGATCATGCCAAAGACTTCAGAGAACCAATAGAACAAAGGTTATGCTTCCAGTAATGCATAAAATTCTAGTATTCACTAAGTGACAGACTACACCGGTGGAGTGCACACCATCGGTAAAGATAGAGATTAAAGTCACAGTGATGCCTAACGAGCAGAATACAATGTTGCCCGATGAAGCAGAATCACATGATACCCAATGAGGTAAAAATAGTGTTGTTTGATGAACAAAGATCCAATGTTTCCCGACAGATGGAGATCCCAAAGTTAACTGAAGCAACACCGACGGAACTGGCAGTTGTCAACGGCGATGAACTGCAGTATTGACCGACGGAACAGAGAGATCAGAAAATGACAAAATATCTAGCTGGCAGAGCTAAAGGATAGACTTAACTTGTTGTTTAATTTTTTTTATTCGACCACAGTTAAGTAAGTGATTTGTACAATTGGCAAGAAGATAACTATGAGATAAATCAGGAGTTAAAGCCATAAATCAATTTGGTTGGATTGTTTTTCACGCCAAGAATCAAGAATCAAGAACCTAGAATTAAGGAAAATTATGTCTATTTAAGAGACAAGCATAGTTCATTCTCGTGGTGGTCAATACACAATCAGATACACAGGGGAGTGAACTGATAGAAGATGCTGAAGAGAAACTGATGAAGGATTAACTTCATGCAGTCCTGATCAATCAAGCTGAGGGAGAGCTAAAGAATTCTGCAAACACCGACGAACATAAAAGCACAGCATCACAGAGCAGAAAGAGTTAGGTACAAAGGAATTGAATTGATACATTGATCAAAAATATATTGTAAGTAAATAGATCTAAAAATATGCAATTCAGTTGCATTAGAAATAGGTCATTTTTGTTTCATTTTAACCATTGAAGCATTAAATTCTCCTAACAGAGCAGGACTTAATAGTCTTTTATAATTGAGGTATATCCTAACAGATTACCAGAAGGTTGACTCATGATAGTAGCACCGGTCTTACCTAAAGCCTATTGATAGTCTAAGAAGGAGGTTGATTCAAGGATGGTAGTAAGATT
>MU225542.1:1309589-1344138 GCA_018584345.1 Thuja plicata
GTAAAGCATGAACATAACTGCATGGTTATAGAGCTTTCAGCCTCACTCTCTGATGCTGAATTTGAAGATGTCAAAGATTGCAAAAATGCAAAGACAATGTGGGACAAGTTGAAACTTGTACATGGAGATGATGCAAATGTTCTCAGAGCCAAGGCAGAAAGCCTTAGAGGAAAGTTTGATGATCTCAGAATGAAAGAAGGTGAAAACATCACACAGTACAACACTAGAATAAAAGAAGTAGTCAATGTTATATGAGGTCTTGGAGGTACACTTGAAGAAGAAACAATGGTAAGTAAAAGCTTAAGAACCTTATTGCATGTACACTATATTATAATTTTTCATAATACTCTTGGCATTTTCTTACAATATTTGAAGTCTTTAACAACCCTAATACCTAAATCACTTCTCTACTAGTTAGTAGAAGTCAAAATAATTGTAAGAGTGATGGTATTTATCACATAACCTACACATAAATGGTAATTAAATATATGCTTGATAATTTTACAAAATTCAAGTTCAACTATCTTCTTTCAATGATTATCACAATAATTTATTTATTTTTTACAAATATTAAGTTCATTTATTTGACTATATTTGTTTAGTGATTATTTATTTAATGTCAAATTACTTGTCTTCACAAGAGGTATCAAGTCCACATTATCATTCTTGAAAGTCTATCTCAATACTCTCATTAGATACCTCAACTTGGTTAGAAGTATTGACATCCTCACTAGAAGGTAACTTAGTACTAAGACATATATGAAAATTAAATTTATGCTTGATAATTTTATGAAAGTCAAGCTCAACTATCTTCTTTTTATGATTATAAAAAGCATTCATTTATTTTTTTACAAACACCAAGATCATTTATTTGACTATATTTTTTAATTATTATTTATTTAATGTCAAATTAATTTATAATATTCTAATTGTACTATCACAAGAACCATTTTTCTATTTACCTTGGGCAATGGAAAAATACAAGAAACCTCCAAGGCTAAACTAAACACAACCTCTCTTCTTTTCCTCTTAGTCTACCAATGTTCTAATTCCACTTGGAGTATTTACAATGAGTCAGACATGTTGCATATCATATCCTTACTATAGTCAACCATCTCATTTATATTTATTTTCAATTCATCTTGGTTCCTTTGATAGCAACAAAAATGTACAAAATTTTCTTCTTTTCCCTATTCAAGGTTAGCAAAGATCTAAGATCCTTTAGCTATATCTCACTATTGTTCCAACTCTTAATTATATTAGCTAGATCATCAGTCACTAGACAAATATATAGCCCTTCATCTACTTGGATGAAATCCTCTAGCCTATTATTTTTCATTTTCTTCATATACAAATTGATCAACATCCAATGTATAATCTTATTCTGATTGTTGTAAGCCATACATAAGTCATTAACTTTCTCCATGATTATGGTAAGCCAATGAAATTTTGGGAGATGAGTTATGGACTTTACAAGGGGAATTCTTAGGGGTCCAATCTGATCTAGTTGACTGGGAATAAGAAGAATTATTTGATTCATCAAGGACCAAAATACCAACCACATTCTTATCCTGAGCCACATTTTTCATTTTTGTTGTGTTTCATGGATTGACATTGGTAGCATGAATAAAATTAAGGGTTATCCAAAGAAAAATAAGAGGTTGATTAAGACTCTTGGGTATTTGATAGTTCAACAACATAGGTGGGATTCATATTAAGGGTAGAGGGTTTCAAACTATTAGTAGAGGACATATCCAAGTGAAAATAATAGATCCTCTATATAAACCCTTGATGAAGATTTATCCCTCCTTTATCTCAGACAATAGATGCTGATTGAGACAAGGTAGAGAAAATCTAGAATGAGAAACTTATCTTGAACTTGCACTTAAAATGATTAAGCATTGGAAATATCTATGAGTGGAAGAGTTTATTACTACCATCCAATGTCATGTTACATTCTCCTAAGAGGTCTTCCCTATTGAATCTATTCTACAAAAAGGAAATCTTCTCTCTTGACTTTAAAAATATTTTAAAGATCTCTTGATAGTGAACCTTAGGAATTTTGGGAAGAGTTGCTACTTCTAAAAGCATCCCAATAACAGTTGCAATAGAATCCACATAAACTATGAGACAAATCACATCAATGGAAACTTTACCCTTTTCACAAGCAATAACAAATTTCTTAGAGAGATTAGTGTTAAAGCCATGCATACTAGGAAAAACTAAAAAAATATAGTATGATAATTTTAGAAAGAGAAAATGAGGCTAAAAGATAGAAGAGATAAATTTTACAATCTAGAAAGAAAGGTAAAATCGTTTTAAAAAATGAGAGGATTTCCAAAAAAAATGATTGTAGAAAATGATGCAAAAAAAAATCATTAAAAGTATAGTACATGAATATTTATATTACATGAGTGATTTAGTCATCCTAGATTGGTGCAAAAATGTCCCCTAAGATATCATGCAAGGAGGTCCACATTTTTTGAGAAGTAGTGAAGGAGCCAAGGTTGGCCAGTATGACCATTGATTTGTTCCCCTCTCAGAGGGTGAAATTGAATACGATGTTTTAAATAGAGGATAAAAAGTGGCAACATTTAAAAATTATATCTTTTATGACCCAACCTAGGGATAATTTACAATGAAGAATAATGATTATATCTTTGGCATCCTCTTCAATGATTATCTTATGAAGTACTTTTCCTTTAGCAAGAACAATAACATTATATTTTTTTTTTTGTAATAGTGGAAGGGTGTGTATAGAGAGGAGAGGGGTGAATCAGTACCCTTAAAAACTTTTACAATTTAAACCTTAGTACTCATTACTTGCATAAATGAACATTGTATATTTTCTACTTCATGCATGCAATATCATAGCATAAATGTAAATGCATGTAAACAAACATTCAAACATTCATGAAAATCATTTACACATGACACAAGTATTTGATAATGCAGAAACCCTTGTTAGAAGGTAAAAACTGCGGTGGGATGAAACCCACAAAGCTTCACTATCTACAGAATGGAAGGTGTCTGTTAGGGCTACAAGTTGTGATCACTTATGATTATCTTACCCTATTAGGAGTAACATGTTAGACTTGTTAAGTCTACTCAGTTAAGATATTTCAACAACACAATGTATATGTTCACTCGATTAAGAGATTTACATAAAGACTATTAAGTCCACCTTGTGACCCTTAAAACTTTTATCACTTAACCTTAATATTTTTAGTAATCAATTGTATTACTAACCATATATGCTATTCTATCTTTGTGTATGTTATATCAAATCATAAACTTAATTAGCATGTAAACATTCATGAAGTGTATTGACACATGACACAAGATTTGGTAACGCAGAAAATCCATGTTAGAAGGTAAAAAATGTGGTGGGGATGAAACCCACAAAGCTTCACTATCTGCAGAATGGAAGGGGTTGGTTAAGGCTTAATATTTTGATCACTTCTAATGATCTAACCTATTAGGAGTATCATGTAGAGATTGGTTAAGGTCTACTCTATTAAGAGCTTTCGCAACACTATTTAGTGTGCACTTGGTTAAGAGATTTACAAAGGATTGTTAAATCCACCTTTATAATGGATTTCTTCTATTTTCTACACTTGTTAGAATGAGTCAAAAATATTCATTGACCTGATTATATGCAATCTAGAATTTCTTATTACAGATCCATTAAAGATTACATGAATATTTATCACCTATAGTGATTGATCAATACCTCTGTTCTACTCGGTAACCTTTGTTAGTAATAACTGAAAGGGGGGGGTGAATCAGTGGCCTCAAAAATTAATCCTTAAACCAACCCTTCAAAGCTTATAACCAAAAATTATTTCTCAATTTATCTCATGTCATACAAGATGAATGCCTTGAATAATTTATATCAATTTACTACTTGTCCGATTATTTTGTTAAACCTTCTTCTTTAAGTTTATCGATAAGCAGTCATCTATTTACCAAAATACAGTAAATATGTAGAGTATACCGATATATCCATAATGAATTATGTAAGATATAGAATAGTAAAGAAATGAATCATACACAAATAACACATGGATTTAAACATGGAAACCCTGTTAAGGGAAAAACCACTGGGACCGATACCCCAAATTTTCACTCTTCTAAAGTGAGCCCTGTTAAGAGCCAACCCTGTTAAAGGTTAGAAACACATTGTTAGGTGTGACCTTGTTAGAGGATTTTATACATAGAGGTTGTCACTTAGTATCAGGCATCTAATGCTGCCATCCTTGAATCAGCCTCTTTCTTATACTATCAATAGGCATCGGGCATATCCAATGCTACTTTCATGAATCAACCTTTTTGGGACTCCTTGAGATGTACCTCAATATATAGAAGACTGTTAAGTCCTACTCATTTAAGAGACTTGATGCTTCAATGGTTAAACTGAAACATTATGACATGTTCATATTGCAACTTAAATTGCAGATTTTTAGATCTATTTAAGTACATTACCTCTGACCAATGTATCAATTCAATCCTTGTGATCCACACTTTCTACTCTATGATGTTGTGCTCATTGTTTGTCAGTTGTCTGCAGAATTCCTTAACTCTCCTTCAGCTTGTTTGATCAGCACTGCATGAAGTCGTTCTTCATCAGCTTCTCTTCGGAATCCTCTTTCTATTCAGTTCCTTTAACCCACTTTTTAAAATTAATTAAGCTCGTCTCTTATATAGACATAATATTTATTATTTCTTGGTTCTTGTTTCTTGGTGTGATAAACAATCCAGCCAATTTGATTTAAAGCATAACTCCTAATTTTTCTCATAGATATCTTCTTGCCAACTATAAAAATCAGCTTTAATTCAATTACTTATCTCTGGCTTTATCCAGATGAATAAAACAATGATAAGTATTTGTTAACTCTATCTTTGGCTTCTTACCAGCTAGGCATTTTGTCATTTTCTAAATTCTTTGTTTTGTCGGTCAATACTTTAGTTAGTCATCGGTGATAACTAACTATTCCATCGGTGTGACTTCAATTGTCATCAGGATCTCCTTCCTTTTCTTTTCTATTAGGTAACACTGAAATTCTGTCCGTCGGGTTACTTTGTGTTTTGCTCGTCAGGCAACACTATAACTCTGCTCGTCAGTAATTCTGTGTATTTCTTCATCAGGAAACACTGTGACTTTTTTCTTTTTCTCTGACCGTCGGGTGCACTCCATCGGTGTATTCAGTCATTTAGTGAATACTAGACTTGTATGCATTACTGATTAGCATATCATTGATTCAAGAGTTCTTTGAAGTCTTTGGCAGTATCTCCATGACCATACAGATTATTTTAAGTTGACATCAATGACAATACAATACATTAAATAATTTAATGCCTTACATGATCATTAACTTAGCATCTTCAAACATTTAATCAATTACATGTCATCAATTTCTCCCTTTGGCATTTATGGAAACATACTATATAAGCATACTATACTATTTCTAATATAATATGAAATATACAGTTTCATCAAGCTTTCCTAATTTAACTATTACAAATGTCTAGTTTTTGGTAAGCTCAAGTAGCTTTGATTTGATTCTTGCATGCTTTCTATCTGTATTCAATCCCTTCACTAGATGGATGTAAAATATTTCTTTGATTTGATGTGTTCTTCTTCTGTGTCAAACTCTCTCCCTTTGACTATTCTCCTTTCTTTTGATGTTTTCTATTTCACTTGTTAGTAACTCTCCCTTTGTATAATATTTCCATACAATCTCTCTCCCTAAGGATATAATCTCTCCCTGTTGGAGTATGATAATGGATAATCTCTCTCCCTTTCCAGAAGAATGTGGTAATATGGATAATCTCTCTCCCTTTAACAGTAATGCCAAACAAATATCTCACAAATATCTTACATTAATGTCAAGAAAAGTTTCCTCTCCATCCATAATATATTCCTTGAATTTCCCTTATCCATCAGCAATACAAAAATATGCTCTGGTGCTTGCTGATGATATATACCTATTTGTATATAGATGTAGCTTTGAAGTTCATCTCTTTGCTTGCATCAATTAGGAATGATATTCTGATAATATGTAGGCTGATGTAGCCTTCTAGTCAGCTTACTGACTAGTAGACAAGGGTCTGAGCCCTAGTCTCTTTCTCAAGTACTCAAATGCATCCTTGGGTAGTGGCTTGGTGAAGATATCAGCCAATTGTTCCTTTGATTGAACATACTCAAGTATCACCTCCTTTTCCTGAACTTGTTCTCTCAAATAATGATACTTGATGGCAATATGATTTTTTTTAGCATGCATGAATGGATTTTTGGAATTGTTATTTTATTATCACAAAAGATAATTAACGGTTCTAAAATTTGCATATGCATACCTTCTAGTAATTGTTTGATCCATGCAATATTTGAACAGTTTGCAACAACAACAACATACTCTACTTCTATAGTAGATTTTGAGATGCATCCTTGTTTCTTGTTGTTCCATGTGACAAGTTTGTCCCCCATGAAGAATGCTCCTCCAGTTGTGCTCTTTCGGTCATCAATATTTATAGCCTAATCAGTGTCGGTAAAGACCTGAAGTTCAAATTTTCCTTCTCTTCTATACCATAAGCCATATTCCTCGGTATTCTTCAGATATCTTG
The DNA here is from genome assembly GCA_018584345.1 of Thuja plicata. Classification (NCBI taxonomy): domain Eukaryota; kingdom Viridiplantae; phylum Streptophyta; class Pinopsida; order Cupressales; family Cupressaceae; genus Thuja; species Thuja plicata. Next base: position 1,316,214 of record MU225542.1, read on the forward strand.
GGATTCTTTTCACAGCAGTCATATGTGACTCTGTGGGATTAGCAGAAAATCTAGCAACTATTCCTACTGCATGTGCAATATCTAGTCTAGTATATACAATATACATGATTTTTCCAATCATTGATTTGTACAAATTTTGATTTACCTTTGATGACTTGTCTTCCTTTGTCAGTTTACATCTAGTTTCCATGGGTGTTCCAACTGGTTTGGATTCTTCCATCTTGAATATTTTCAGTACTTCTTTGATGTACTTGGATTGTGTAATGAAAATACCTTCTCCTTATTGAATGTTTTGCAGACCAAGAAAGAAGTTGATCTCTCCAAACATAGACATCTCAAATTCTTTGCTTGTCTCATTTGCAAATGATTTGCATAGCATATCATTGCCTCCAAATCTGATGTCATCAACAAATATCTCAGTAATCAAAGTGTTAGCATCAATATCTTCCTTCAAGTAAAGATTATTGTTTTCACTAGTTCTTACAAATTCAATACTTATAAGATAGGAATGAAGTCTTTCATACCAGGCTTGGGGTGCTTGTTTCAATCCATACAGGGCTTTGAGAAGTCTACATACCATGTCCCTCTTGTCTAGATCAACAAACCCTTATGTTTGTTCAATGTATACCTCTTCTTCAAGTATTCCATTCAAGAATGCATACTTGACATCCATTTGATATACCTTGAATCATTTATATGCAGCATAAGAAAATAATATTCTTACTCCTTCTAGCCTAGAAATGGGTGCAAAGGTCTCTCCATAGTCAATTCCTTCTTCTTGTGTATACCCCTTGCATACTAGTCTTTCTTTATTCCTTGTGACTTCTCCATTCTCATTCAGCTTATTACTGAATATCCATTTTGTACCAATGACATTCTTGTCATCTGGCCTTTGTACAAGTGTCCATGTCTTGTTTTTCTCTATCTGTTCAATCTCCGCATTCATAGCACTAATCCATTCATCATTATCTAGTGCAGCATTGACATATTTTGGCTCATAATCACAAATAAGACATCTTGTATTTAGAAACTTACTTCTAGTTCTTATAATAGCCCTTTTATCTCCTATAATCTGGTCCTATGGATGGTTCTTTCTAACATATCTTTCAAGTACAAGTATAGCTCTTTTTCTATCAGCTTGATCATCATTTTGTTCTTCATTCTATTCTTCATCAATTTGTGCATCATCTTGAGCAATATTCTGATCGTCGGTATTTGCAGCCCAATGCTTGGGTGCAATGATCTGTTGCTCGGGAGCTCTACATTGTTGGTAGGGTAGAGTGTTAGGTTACTCATTATAAGTGAACTTATTGTAGTCCTCTGGTTCTTTAGTGCTTTCCTGTTCATTCTTCTCTACAAATTCATCTATCTTTACATTTGCACTTTCACTAATTTTGGTAGAGGCTTTGTTTAGACATTTATAATCCTTGCTCTTGGTAGACTATCCTAGAAAAATTCCTTCATCACTCTTGGAGTCAATTTTTCCATTTCTATCATATTTTAAGATATAACATTAACTTCCAAAAATTTTGAAATAACTTACAATGGGTGTGTATCCATACCATAGCTCATAAGGTGTCTTTCTTCAATTGTACTCTATTCAATGTGTAAAAAATAGTATTAACAACTTCCCTCAAGAAGATTTGGGCAATGAATTTCTCTATCATTAGTGTCCTTGCACAATCAACTATGGACTTGTTCCTTCTTTCAGCAATTCCATTCTGCTGTGGTGTCCTTGGTGTAGAGACTCATCTTTTGATTACATGCTCATTACAAAAGTTAGTGAATTCATCTGAAATAAATTCCCCTCCTCTATCTGACCTTAAGCATTTCATCTCCTTACCACTTTTCTTTGTACCATTTAAACATCTTAAATGCTTCTAATTTATCTTTTAAAAACACGACTGTCATCATTCTAGAGTAATCATCAACAAAGAGAAAAAAATATCTATCTCTCTTTGTCCTCATAGGTCCACATAAATCAGTATGGACTAATTCTAGAATTGCATCAGATGTATGGGTTTTTCTTTTAAAATTAGACTTTGTCATTTTACCTTTTTGACAATTCTTACACATGATATTGTCGGGCTTGGTCATCGTCAGTAAGCCTCTGACATTTCTCTTTTTTCTAATCTTAATCATGTTGTCAAATTTCACATGACACAATATTTTGTGCCATAACCATATGTCTTCATTTGTAGCAATCAAACAAGTGGATTTAGTATCATTCTGATAGACTAAGTTACCTTTTGTCTGCTCACCAGTACCAATTAGGTTTCCAGATTTATTGAAGATCTTTGCCTTCTTATTTTCAAATGCTACTCTGTGACCTAAATTATTCAGCTAAGAAACACTCAATAGATTATAATTCAATCCATTTACCAAATAATCATTCTCACATTTTATCCGGCTATTCAACATTATTGTTCCTCTACCTTCAACTGGATAGGGTGTGTCATTTCCAATTCTTACTGAACCACCTTTATAGTATTCAAAAGTCTCAAACTTTTGACTATCACGGGCCATATGGTGAGTGCAGCCACTATCTATGATCCAAACATCATTTTTACTAATTTTAGATATGAGAGTTGTTTCTACATACCTTTCTTCATCATCATTTGAATCATCCTTTACAGCCACAAATACCATCTCGATGTCTTCATCAGATTTGGTGGTAGTATCATCATCCTTGCATTTTGCGAGGTAATTGTCCTTCTTTTCATTGTCCTTATAGTCTCGAGTATCTCTTCTTTCTGATTGTTGGTAGCTTTTGTAATTACCTCTGTCAAACTTCTTTTCAAACGATCTGTCATTACTTCTGTCATCTTTTCTTCTTTTAGTACATCTTGCAACAAAGTGTCCAATCTCTTTGCAATTAAAACAAACAAGTGGTAATTTACCTTTGTATTTACCTTTGCCTCTTTGCATTCTTCTGACCATAAGTGCTTCAATTTCATGAAGATAATCTTCTTCACTTTCACTATCAGTATCTTTTCTCATAGTATTTTTATGACTTGATTTACTTATTCTCATAGAAGTTTTGAATGCAAACTCTATGTTTGGTAAGACACTATTATTAAAGATATTCATCTCAAATGAAATTTGTCTTCCAATTAAACTGTCTAGAGTAACATTGCTATTTGCTATTGCTCTCATTTCTTGAATGGAAGATACTCTAATAGCATAAGTAGGCAGTAAGGTTCTTAGAATTTTACTTACCATTGTATCTTCTTCTAGTACACCTCCAACTCCTCGAATAGCATTGACTACTTCTTTGATTCTTGTGCTATACTGAGTGATGTTTTCACCTTCTTTCATTTTGATATCATCAAAATTTCCTCTAAGGCTTTCTACCTTGGCTCTCAAAACATTTTTTTCACCACCACGTACAAGCTTCAATTTGTCCCACATCTGCTTTGTAGTTTTGCATTCTTTGACATCTTCAAATTCAACATCAGAGAGTGAGGAACTAAGATCTATCATCATGCCGTTGTGTTCATGATTCTCTCTTATTTTTTCAACTGTTGGTGCTCCTATGGGTAACACATATTCAGTTTCAAGCAATTGAGTAACATCATTACCAAAACCTAATAAGTGGATTCTTATCCTTCTCTACCATGAAGAAAAATTATCTTTGTTCAACTTGCGCACATCTCATCTGTTCATCTTGTGATCTTTGGCTTAGGTCTTGAAACCCTCCTTCTAAGCACACAAGCTATGATACCAATTATTAGTAATAACTGAGAGGGAGGGGTGAATTAGTGGCCTCAAAAATTAATCCTTAAATCAACCCTTCAAAACTTATAACCACAAATTATTTCTCAAGTTATCTTCTGTCCTACAAGATGAATGCATTGAATAACTTATATCAATTTACTACTTGTCATATTTTTCTGTTAAAACTTCTTATGTATGTTTACCGATAAGTAATCATCTATTTACTGAGATACAGTAAATATGTAGAGTATATCGATATATCTAGAATGAATTATGTAAGATAAAGAATAGTAAATAAATGAATCATACACATAACACATGGATTTTAACATGGAAACCCTATTAAGGGAAAACCCACTGTGACCGGTACCCCAAATTTTCACTCTTCTAAAGTGAGCCCTGTTAAGAGCCAACCCTGTTAAAGGTTACAAACACACTATTGGGTGTGACCTTGTTAGAGGATTTTATACATAGAGGTTGTCCCTTAGTATCGGGCATCTAATGCTGGCATCCTTGAATCAGCCTCTTTCTTAGACTGTCAATAGGCATTGGGCATATCCAATGCTACTTTCATGAATCAACCTTTTTGGCACTCCTTGAGACGTACCTCAATATATTGAAGACTCTTAAGTCCTACTTGGTTAAGAGACTTGATGCTTCAATGGTTAAACTGAAACATTATGACATGTTCATATTGCAACTTAAATTGCAGATTTTCAGATCTATTTAAGTACATTACCTCTCTGACCAATGTATCAATTCAATCCTTGCGCTCCACACTTTTTTCTTTTTGATGCTATGCTCATTTTTTGTTGGTTGTCTACATAATTCCTTAGCTCTCCTTCAGCTTGTTTGATCAGCACTGCATGAATTTGTTCTTCATCAACTTCTCTTCAGCATCCTCTTTCTATTCACTCCCCTTAATCCCCTTTTTAAAATTAATTAAGGTCATCTCTTATATAGACATAATATTCATTGTTTCTTGGTTCTTGATTCTTGGTGTGATAAACAATCTAGCCAATTTGATTTAAAGCATAACTCCTAATTTGTCTCACATATATCTTCTTTCCAACTGTAAAAATCAGCTTTAAATCAATTACTTATCTCCAGCTTTGTCTGGATGAATAAAACAATGATAAGTATCTGTTAACTCTATCTTTAGCTTCTTGCCAGCTAGGCATTTTTTCATTTTCTGAATTCTCTATTCTGTTATTCAATACTTTATTTATTCATTGGTGATAATTGACTATTCCATCGGTGTGACTTTAGTTGTCATCAGGATCTCTGTCCTTGTCTTTTCGTTCGGGCAACACTAAAATTCTTTCCATCGGGTTACTCTGAGTTTTGCTCGTTGAGAAACACTGTAACTCTGCTCGTTGGTAATTGTGTGTATTTATTTGTTGGGAAACACTGTGACTTTGTTCTTTTACTCAGACCGTTGAGTGCACTCCATCGGTGTATTCAGTCATTTAGTGAATACTAGACTTGTATGCATTACTGATTAGCATATCCTTGATTCATGAGTTCTTTGAAGTCTTTGTTAGTATCTTCATGACCATACCAATTATATTAAGTTGACATTAATGACAATACAATACATTAACTGATTTAATGCCTTGCATGATCATTAACTTAACATCTTCAAATATTTAATCAGTTACATGTCATCAGCCTTGAATCTGGTTCTTGATAACATGTTTCATCTTTTTTTGTTCTTCTACATAAAACTCTCATTTTGATCCATAGATGTGCTTCTCCGCTACAATCATCATCACACACATGTTATGATAGATTACATATCTATTTATACAATGAGTTTGACCTAAAATAAGTTTCATGTATTACAATGATAACTCTATGATCGAAGGTTTACAAATTGACCTTGATCTCCTAGTTTGCATGTTTTCAATTAGTTAAACTGATTAAAAATTTTACAATTACATTTCTTGTCCCTCAAGAAATGGATTTAAAGCTAATCAAAAATCTAAATATAAAACACAAGTGTTTTATCTGACGTGGAGGTTAGATCCACATTTCTCAGAATTCGAATTGTCTCTCGGTAGACTGGTGCTCTAGTTTCTCTGTAGTCTATCAGGTTCCTTTGTTATCTGTTCTATCAGGTTGCACTATAATCTTCTTGTCAGTTTCCTCTTTCAGGTTACTCTATTAGGTTCCTCTATTGGGTTACTTTGTCGGGTTCCACTTTGTAACATTTTTAGGTTGCACTAGTAAACTATGTCATTGGTTTCCCTTGTGAACTTGTATGTTGGGTTGCACTAAACCTGTCTTTAGGTGTTGGTGTTACTGACAGTTTCAAAACTATTTTCCTTTCATACTAATGGAAATATATGTCTTCAATCTCCCCCTTGGACATTAGTATCAAAAACTGATATGTGCAAATACTAAAATGTTTAGTAATGTAGACCACCTGTATACCTTGTCATTATGACTCCCCCTATGTATATGTCAGTATAGTATATGTATATATATGTACACTTTCCTATATACTATTCTTCCTTTTCACCTTACCTTCCCCTTTATCATATTCAATTTCCTCATTTCCCCCCTATGTTGTATCATATCATTTCCCCCTTTTTTGATAGTAAGGGAAAAGTTTTAATTACTTACAACTTGTCAAAAGCTATGGGAATGTGAGTTGTTCATGTCCTCCATCATCTTCTCCCATTTTTCTTAAAGGTGTTCTAGAGCCATGTTCTCCAATGTGATCGTTGTGTGCATATCATAGATGTTGTCAGCGATAGACATCTCTAGGGTGGCAATTAATTATCTTGTCGTTGTCATATGTTGTTGTTGTAGTGTAAGATTAGGTAGCAGTAGAGCCTATAGCTCATTTACCTCATCTCTAAACTTTGAAACTGCCTCTTGAATCTGAAGTCTCAACTTCTTAGCTTCCATTAACTTTGCATAACGCAACTGTATTGCATTGTCAATTGTTGAGAGACCTTGAGCACTAGAAGTAAGATCTGCATCTATTTGTGCAATCTTTTCACTATTCTCCTAAATTTCTCTAATGTGCTTAACTATGAACTAAGGTGATTGCTTCTGAAATGATTGGTTCTAATTCATTTACTTGTTTAGAGAGCTTTACCTTGTTCTCTGCCACTTCTTTGTCTAATTTTATCATGCAGTTTGGAGCTATGTGTCCATATCTACCACATGTTGTGCAGTTTGTCCATGTGTTGTAATCCCAAAGATATGAGTTACTGACTCTTTTTAGTCTATAAGAATTTTCTTGATCTTTGGGATTCCATGCTTGCCTTTTCTTCTTTCTGCATTCAAGAGATGTGTACCCATGGTAGGAAAATATTTTTCCATGTAGTTTTCCTTCTTTGGTTGCTTTACCTCAGATTTACATTCATATGCTTTATGTCCTTTCTTGTTACATTTATAACAATTTCCTATGAATGAAGGTGTGGATTTAGGAATACCTTTTATTTTTCTCCTGCAAAGATGTGTCACCTAGTTTTCCACAGTGATTTCATGATTGCTTTCTTGGTCTTGGATTTATATATAGATTCTTTGGATCATCTTGGTATGGTGATTTTCCATTCTCGGTATACCCTAGTCCGGTATTATTATTGAATCTTCTTTGTCCATCTAGAAAATCATCCATACTTTTGGTTCTTTCTTCAGCTCTCTTGATCATTTCATTGTGTTGTTGCTGAATTCTTAATTTATGCTTCAGTCTTTCATTTTCTTCTCTTAGCTCAACAATAGCTTCCATCCTTCCATTCATTTCTATGCTCATTTGGTTTGCTTCCTGACTCATAAGAATAATCTAATTGGTAATCTCATGATGATGTTCAGTAAGTATTTGTATTTCTGACTCTTTCTCTTGTAGATTTTCAGTGATCTTCCTCCTATCATCAATATCTAGTGTTATTTCTTGCTCAGCTTGTTTAGCATTATTCATAACCTTAATCATTCTTACCATCTGTGTCTCTTGACCGATTTGCAATAATTTTACTTGTCCAGTCAAATGCTGATTGATTTCATTTAGGCTTGTAATGCTTCCTTTAGATGTGTCTAATGTATTGCAAGATGTGGATCCTCAAGACTCAAATAAATTAGGTATCTCTTCTTCATGATAGTTTGTTTCATTACAGCGAGATGTCATCATCTTTCTTTCATCCAGTAGTTGTCTCATCCTGATTCTAACATCTTTATATTTCTCATAGAAGATCTATATCTCTAAATTTTTATTCTCAATACTCTTGTCTAGCTTGTACCTTTCCATTATATGATCTTTTCTCTTAAGCCTTTTTAAACTTTTCCAAATAAGAGATCTAGCTCTGATACCAATTGTTAGAAATAATTGAATGGTGTGTACTTAGAGGGGAGGGGTGAATCAGTACCCTTAAAACTTTTATCACTTAACCTTAATCTTTTTAGTAATCAATTGTATTACCAACCATATATTTTATTCTATCTTTGTGTATGTTATATCAAATTATAAACTCAATTAGCATATAAACATTCATAGAAACATTCATGAAGTGTATTGACACATGACATAAGAATTGGTAATGCAAAAAACCCCTGTTAGAAGGTAAAAACAATGGTGGGGATGAAACCCACAAAGATTCACTATGTGCAAAATGGAAGGGGTCAGCTAAGGCTTACAATTTTGATCAATTATGATGATCTATCATATTAGGAGTATCATGTAGAGACTGGTTAAGGTCTACCCTATTAAGAGCTTTAGCAACACTGTTTAGTGTGCACTCGGTTTAGAGATTTCCAAAGGATTGTTAAATCCACCTTTCTCAAGGATTTCTTCTAATTTCTAAACTTGTTAGAATGTAGTCAAAAATATTCATTGACCTAAGTATATGCAATCTAGAATTTCTTATTATAGATCCATTAAAGATTACATGTATATTTATCACCTATAGTGATTGATCAATACCTCTATTCTGCTCGGTAGCCTTTAATCTGGTTCTTGATAACCTGTTTCATATTTTGTTGTTCTTCTATATAAAAATCTTAGTCTGATCCATAGATGTGCTTCTCAGCTGCAATCATCATCACACACATGTTCTGATAGATTACATATCTATTTATACAATGAGTTTGACCTAAAAGGACTTTCATGTATTACAATGATAACTCTATGATCAAAGGTTTACAACTTGACCTTGATCTCCTAGTTTGCATGTTTTCAATCAGTTAGACTGATTAAAATAATTACAATTACATTGATTGTCCCTCAAGAAATGGATTTAAAGATAATCAAAAAGCTAAATATAAAACACAAGTGTTTTATCTGACGTGGAAATTAGATCCACATTTCTCATAATTCTAACTGTCTCTCGATATACTGGTGCTTGAGTTGTTGTGTAGGCCGTCAGTTTCCTCTATTATCTATTCTTTTGGGTTGTACTAGAATCTTCTTGTCGGGTTCCTCTACTAGGTTACTCTTTCGGGTTCCTTTTTTGGTTTACTCTGTCAAGTTCCACTTTGTAACATTTTCAAGTTGCACTCGTAAACTGTGTTGCCAGGTTACCTTGTGAACTTGTCTTTTGGGTTGCACTAAACCTGTCTTTCAGTGTTGGTGTTACCAATGGTTTCAAAAATATTTTCCTTTCATACTAATGGAAAAATATATCTTCACAACTTGACCTTGATCTCCTAGTTTGCATGAATACATCCAATTAACTAATTACATCCATAATTAATGCTTTTCTTGATCCACAAGAAATATTTATCCAGCTAAGAAAAATCTACTTGAAACATTAAAGTGATTTAGCTGACGTGTAGTTGAGATCCTCTTTTCCTAGTAAAATGTTGTCTCTTGGTGTAGACTAGTGCTCAGTGATGTCTCTGTGTACTGGTTCTTTGTGATGTCTTTGGTTGATATACTACTCGGTGAATGCTTCATTTCTCAGTGTTCAAATCATCTCGATGATCATTTCGCTGGATGAATACTGTCTCTTGGTGAGTGTTGTCACTCGAAGATCATGACCGACTGATGAAAACTATCTTCTTGTATACTAATGATAACTTCTGATCCTTTATGGATTATCAATCTCCCACTTTGGCATTAGTATCAAAAAATTATATCTACATTATATACACAAAGTGTTGTACTTTTACAATAACTCCCCCTATGTGCATGCCTAGGTATGTAGATACAATGTATGTACATGTTTCCCCCTTTTTTGAAAGTAATGAAAAAGATTTATAACTTACATCTTGTAAAAAATGTGGGAATGAGATTGCTGAATGGCTACCATCACCTTTTCCCATTTCTCCTTCAAGTACTCTAGGGTCATTTTCTCCAAAGTTATTTGAGTGTGCATGTCATAGATGCTTTCTACTACTGAAATCTCTGGGTGGAAATTAGAGTCTTTTCTATAGTCATGTGTGTTAACAACAATGTGAGATTTGGTAGTAACATGTCTTGTAGCTTGGTTACTTCATCTCTGATTTTTCTTTCTGCCTTTTGTATTTCAAGTCTTAACTATTTAGATTCAACAATATTTTCATAATGTAGTTGGAATGCATTTGGCTCAGTTGAAAGACTTAGTGCACTATCTTTTAGATCATCATTTAACTTAGCTATCTTGTAGATCCTCATTTAACTTAGCTATGCAGTTGGAATGCATTTGGCTCGGTAGTAAAGTGTTCAAGAGTGCACAACTTTTGAACTAAGGTAACTACTTCTGAAATAATAGGTTCTAGTATAGCTACTAGTTTAGAAAGTTTCACCATATTCTCTGCCACTTCTTGGCTGATTTTCTTGGTGATTTTGTAGTGATACTTCTCTTCTGATTGTTCCTCAATGACCTTCTCAGCATCTACATTTTGTTGTGTGATTTCCTTGGTTAGAACTATAATTTGATCAATGATGGGTTCATTTTGATCAATCTCGGTGTTGAGCACTACCTGTAATAGAATTTCCTTTGTAGTTTCCAGGACTTGTGAATTTTTGTGTTCCATTCTGAGCTTGTCCTATTGTTCTTTTATTTTTCATAGTTCACCATATCTTGTTAGTGACTCAGGATCAAGTGTTCTTGGATCACAGTCAGGTATGTCTATGATCTCCTTGAGTGTAACAGTGGGCTTTTCTTTTCTTATTCTTCTTCTTCTTTTGAATTCTTCTTGAAGAAGGGGAATGAGGAATTATAGCAAGAGCCTTTTGTTGCTCTATTTATGTCGTTGATTGCTTGGGAGGTGTGGTTCATTTGCTAGGTTTCTCAGTCTAGACCTATTGTTTGGTAGTAGACATCTCTACTTCAAATTTTTCTTGACCTGTAGTCGTGTCTGCCTTTCCATTATCCTCGATGGGTGCATCACTCAGTTTGTCCTCTCCATTGGTATTTGACTTCTCCCCTTGCTCTTCAACTTTATCCATCGGTTTGTTTGCTTCATGGTTGAGTCAATTTCTTCAACTGAGGAATTGGGCATGAATGTAACTAGGGATCTCTCCCTCATCTATTTCTCCATGTGCAATGCATATGTCTAACTAGTTGATATCTTGTCTTGTAGCTCTTGTGGAATATGATTTAAAAATTTTATAGGCACATATTTGTAAGCTACCATAATCTTAATGATTGCTTCTTCTATTTTGTTTTGATCCTCGATAGATAGAGTTCCCCATTTTTTAATCTTATGATTTTTTATATTGCTTGTGTTGATGATTGAGTCTGCTATTTTGTCAATTGTCTTTGGTAGTTTGGCCTTTTTTGCTTGGTTTCTTCATTTTCTTTCAGCTTCTTCAGTATCATCCTTGTCTTCTCTTCCTCTTACATATTTTTTTTTGTCTCGGTGTTGGTTGCTCAGTTGAGGCTTTCCTTTTCTGATATGTCCTCACAGTGCCTTTCTTCAATGGTGGCGATTCTACCTTTGTTGTTTTTCTTCTTGTCCTAGATGCAGCTATTACTTCAGTAACTTTTGTTTTATTGGCCTTTGGTGGATCTGCATCTGATTCAGTAGACTCTGATTCACTTACTTCTTTACCTTCACCGATAGGTGACTATTCCTCAGTGATTTCCATTGATTGTTCCAACTCTTCATCAGTTACCAAGAGTTTCTTCTTAAGTGTTTTCACCATTTGTGTTTTCTTCTTTCCTATTGTTTTGACTACTAAACCAGTCTTAATTCTTGACTTGGCTTCCTCATATGTGACAAATCTTCTTATATATTTGTCAACTGGTTCATTCAGTAGGCCTTCAATAGCTCTAGTAGCTAGATCTATGTCAATATCATAATCCAATGGTAGTAAACATGTTGTTCTTGGGTTGACAGATTTGATGAGTGTTGTGTCGGTGTCAACTACAAAATATATCTCATCCTTGTATTGTTCAACTAACTGTGTAGGGATTCTCATCCTTTTCTGCATCCTATTCTTGAGTGTTGTAAAGTAAGCATCAAATAGGGGTTCTAAATTATCTCCTAGTGATTTAATGTAATCACTAACCTATGTTGTGATGGGTCAGTTGGTGTCCCAAGTGACATTACCGACGAAAGGAAAGAAATTTTGGAAGCAAAAGAATGTGCACATCAATATGGAACCAAACTTACATGTATTAGATCAGGCTGATCTAATTGTTCTCATGTTTTCTTCCAGTTGTTTCAGTAGTAGCTCAGCTAGCTCTAGTTGCACTCCCTTCTTTATTATCTTATATACAGTGTCAACAGCTCCAAAAGCAACATTGTTCATTTTGCTTTCTTGAAAGATATTGTATCCAATAACATATGCACCAAATCTCATATCAAGGTTGGTTATTGAATTTACTTTTAGACCTTTGTTGTCCTATATGGATCCATCTAGCTTTTTAATCTCAAGGAATCCAAGGTGTCTTAGGGATTTTTCCTTCTCAGTTATCGGGTAACCAGTCACTACATGAATCGCATCCTTTGTGATTGGATTGGGTTCATCTAGCCACATATTTCCATCATGTACTTAGCTGAGCACAATGCAAATCCATTCTATTTTGAAGTCTTTTGGGAACAGTAGGGCATTGGTTAACCCTTTTACTTCAATGTGCTTGTACTTGTCCTTTAGGTTACCATCCTTGCATAACTTCTTGTAAGCTTCCTCAAGCTTAAAGTCTCCAATCTTTGCAAATTTGCAGTGGATGTATCCAGGGATATCTTCAACCAGTAAAACCATAGGTGGAATACTAAAAAATGATCCCTTGTCATCGGGTTGAGAAGCAACCTTAGGGCAGAACTTGTAGTTAGGTTCCTCATAGGTCTAGTTCTTTATTAGAATGACCTAATTTTCCTTTTCCATATTGATATTTTAGGTTCGTGAGGTGGATGCCATTGTTTTTTTAATTTAGGGCTTCTTCGCAAATAACTTGTTAACTCGGTAAGTCTAGATACTCACTGAATGTCTGTTGTGAATGCTTGAAATCTGTTGGAGTAGCTTTGAAAGTGTTGTGAATTTCTCTGTAGTGTAATCACTATAAATCGCTCTGCTTCACTCTGTAATTTTCTCTTTTTATAGAAAAATTCACTAAGTGATGCATTAAATGCTTCACCTACCACTTGATTGACAAAGCGTAGATGCTCGGTTAACACACCAAAGTCTTCAGATTGGTGAGTATACAATACTCGGTACAAACTGTCAACTTGGTTGTCTTCCACATGTTTACCAATGATGTTTGGTATATAGTGTCAACTTAGTTATTTTTCACATGTACACTGACATGCAGTTTATGCTCGGTTCATATTGACCAACCAGACTAGATTCACAAAACATAACATGCAATACCATAGTGCATATTCATTCATGCTAATTTGGTATATTCTTAATGAATATAGGAATTGGTGTAAAATACAACTTTGTAGAGTTCATTTCCATACTTACTTGTGTTTCTTAGGAGGGGGTGGTGGAATCACTCAATCCATTAGATGAGGTGTCACCAATTGTAGCGCTTGGTCCAACATTATCATTTTTTGAAGCTCTCCTCCACATTTGATTTCTCATTCTCATGATGTCTTCACTATTATTTCCATTTGTAAAAGTGTTTGAATATGTCACTCAGTCTCTATAGTTTTTACTTAAGGGACTGACCTTATGATAGTGTAAGCATGCAATTCTAGGGTTAGTCCAGTTTCTAGATCTTCTTATACATTTCCTTATACAGTTAGCAGCTATATGTCCATATCTACCACATCATGTGTGTCGATTGTATTTCCAGCAAGAAAAAACCCTAACATTGTGCAATTTACCTAAGTGTTGTAATCCCAAACATATGTATTACCAACTCTTCTTGATTGATATGAATTTTCTTGTTCTTTAGGTTTCCATACTTGCTTTATCTTTTTCCTACATTCATGAAATGTGTGGCCATGCATGTTGCAAGTAGGACAATGTTTTTCCATGTAAGATTTCTTCTTTGGTTTTTTTAGCTTAGATCTGTGTTTATGTGCTTTGTGCTCATGCTTGTTACAGTTATAACAATTACCTATGAATGTAGAAGTAATTTTAGGAATACCTTTTTTTTTTCTCTTGCAAAAATGTGATGTGTGGCATGGTTTTCCACAGTGATTACATGAACTCTTCTTTTTTCTTGGATTTGTGTAGAGATTCCTTTGATCAACTCGGTTTGATGATTCTCCATACTTGATATACCCTAAACCAATATTGTTGTTGAGTCTTCTTTGTCCATTTAGAAATTCATGCATTCTTTTTGTACTATCTTCATCTTTCTTGATCATATCATTATGTTGTTTTTGAATCTTCACTTCATGCTTTAGTTTCTCATTTTCTTCTTTTAGTTCACCAATAGCTTCCAATTTTCTAGAAATTTCCATGTTCACTTGGTTGGCCTCATGACTCATAAGAACTATTTGATTGGTGATCTCAAGGTGATGTTCGGTAAGTCTCTGTATCTCAGATTATTTCTCTTGCAAATTTTCGGTAATCTTTCTTTTGTCATCAATAGCCAAAGTTTTTTCTTGTTTAGCTTGTCTTGCATTATTCATAACATCAATCATTCTTACCATTTGTGTCTCTTGACCAATCTGTAGTACTTTCACTTGTTCAGTCATATGTTGATTGATTTCATTTAGGTCTGCAATGGTTCCTTCAGATGTGTCATATATACTACTAGATCCAGATGAATCCAATAGGTCAGGTATCTCTTCTTCATGATAGCCAATTTCATTATGGCGAGATGCCATGACTTTTCTTTTAGGCAATAAATCTTTCATTTTGTTTCTTGCCTCTTTGTATTGCTCAAATAAAATACTTATTTGCAACTTCTGATTCTCAATATTTTTGTCAAGCTTATACCTTTCCATTATAAGATCTTTTCTCTCAAGTGAAATTAAAATTTTCCAAATAAGAGTTCTAGCTTTGATACCAATTGTTGGAATAATGGAAGGGTGTGTACTGAGAGGGGAGGGGTGAATCAGTACCCTTAAAAAAATTTACAATTTAAACCTTAGTACTCATTACTTGCATAATCGATCATTGTAGATTTTCTACTTCATGCATGCAATATCATAGCATAAATGTAAATGCATGTAAACAAACATTGAAACATTCATAAAACTCATTTACACATGAAACAAGTATTTGATAACACAAAAACCCTTGTTAGAAGGTAAAAAATACGGTGGGGATGAAACCCACAAAGCTTCATTGTCTATAGAATGGAAGGTGCCTGTTAGGGCTACAAGTTGTGATCACTTCTAATGATTTTTCCCTATTAGGAGTAACATGTTAGACTTGTTAAGTCTACTCGGTTAAGATATTTCAGCAACATAATGTATGTGTGCACTCGGTTAAGAGATTTACATAAAGACTGTTAAGTCCACCTTGTGAAAGGATTTTGTTGCTTGCTACAATTTTTAGAGAGTAAAAAAATATGTGACCTAATTGATGCAATCTTAAATTGCTGATTACAAATCCATTAAGTTCTATATATATATATATATATCACCTTATTGTGATGAATAATACCTTTGTTCTTCTCGATAGCCTTGAATGTAGTTCTTCATAAATTGAATTCTCCTTTATCTTTCCTTGTGCATGAAACTCTCTGTTTGATCCATATATGTCCTTGGCGGCTACAATAATCTCAATCTTGATTGATTATTACATATATCTATACAAGATTATGACCTAATGAGGTTTCACGCTTTTCTTGAAAAACTCTAAGATCAAAGGTTTACAACTTGACCTTGATCTCCTAGTTTGCATGAATACATTCAGTTAACTAATTACATCCATAATTAACACTTTTCTTCATCCACAAGAAATGATTATCCAGCTAAGAAAAAATCTATTTGAAAGATTAAAGTGCTTTAGCTGACGTGTAGTAGAGATCCGCTTTTCACTGTGAAATGTTGTCTCTCGGTGTAGACTGGTGCTTGGTGATGTCTCTATGTACTAGTGCTCGGTGATGTCTTTGGTTGATATACTAGTCAATGAATGCGCTATTTCTCGGTGTTCAAATCATCTCGGTGATCACTACACTCGATGAATGTTGTTGCTTGGTGAGTTTTGTTTCTTGGTGATCATGAGCGAGTGACCAAAACTACCTGCTTGTATAATAATGAAAACTTCCGATCCTTTATAACTTATCAATTTTTAGAATTCAACATTGGTGAATTCCCACAAGCCCAGTAATCACCTGCATGTAAGTAAGCTTCCACATATAAGATAAATGCTCAAACAATAAAGTGCATAAACAATTGGATGAGGGAATAATTGAGAATTGAATTAATCAGAATGAGTTATTACAATGAGATCAATCCTTAATAAAGGAGACCAAAAACTCGAATGCAAACCCTAAAAGATACATGCATAAAATAAAAAAAATTATTAAATACAAACTAAAGCTTCCTAAATTTAGCTTAAGGAAAAAGGAAAAATAGGTGACTTAATTAATTAATATATATGATTAAATTAATTAAGTTAAATAATTTTTTTACTCTAACACCCCCCCTTAAGATAAACTTAGGGAGTAGCTAAAAATCTAAGTAAATGAATGCAACTACATGCAAGAATGAAAAATTGGGTAAAAAGGGAGAAAAGGGAGAAAAACCAATGGGAAAAAACTCCTCCAAAAAGAGAAGAAAAAAAATGTACAAATCCAATGTCTCAGGAGACTCTCTCAAGACTATAAGTACAACCAACCCCTACNCCCCCCCCCCCCCCCCCCCCCCTCCACCCCCATGAGAGAGGATTAAGATTCCAAAGTCCCCTTAGAATGATACAACTCATGTTTTGATGATCAAACCAATGTGGCTCCAATGTGAAAGAAACAAAGGAAATAGATAAAGAAGAGGAAACCCCTGAATGTGAGGTGAAACTAGAAGGCATGGATTATTCTCAAAGGAGAGAACATGAGAAACCTATAATGGAATCTCCAATGAAGGTGGGATAAACGATGTGTTGAATATGTCATCTAAGAGGATATTAATGTCCTCTAATATGTCCAAGACAACTGCACTAGGTGGCTTGATGCATGGAGCTACACTGTCAGGAAAAGCTGAAGATGAATCTTGTTGAACAAATGAAAAATCAATAGGAGGTGGAGGTGTAGAATTTGTAACACTGATCTTAGGAATAATACATAATTTGAAGTGACTTGACCTGACCTCAATATTCTCTTGTTAAAAAAGAGAGTGAATCTCAAACAGTGGACATGGTGGACCAAAATTAGAGAAAGAGTACAAGCGAGAAGACTGATCAAATATCTCTATTGAAAAAATATTATGTGTGTCACTTTCTCTAATGTGCATTGAATCTCATGTGGACTCAAATATATTCCCTATCCCACTATGATTAATCTAATAGATAGAGAGAAAGTTATGATGACATGTAACTAATTGAATGTTTGAAGATGTTAAGTTGATCAACGAAATGTAGCAAGATAATGCAAGACATTAAATCAGTTAATGGATTGTATTATCATTGATGTCAACTTGATATAATCTAATCGGTTATAATCAAAGTTTCAAAGACTTCAGAGGATTAGAGAGATAAATATTATGCTTTTAGTAATGTATAAAAGACAAGCATTCACTATATGACTTCAAACACTGACAACTAGTGGATCCCGACACACAAAGATCACCAAAAGTCAAGTCACAGTGATGCTTGTGCAACAACACCGACAAGAATTACCACCGATAAAAATTACAAGCATAACTAAAACCCAGAAACATAGTGTAAACCAATGGAGAAGCCCGAGGAGAACTAAAGTGATGATCGAAGATATCAAAGAGTTAAAACACCAAAATTAACTTGGGCTCAGAAACAATAAAATATCTAGCTGGTAGAGCTAAATATGGACTTAACTAGTAGTTATCATTGTTTTCATCAATAAGATAAAGCCAGAGATGAGTAAAGAATTTAAAGCTATTTTTTCCAGTTGGCAAGAATATCTCTATGAGATAAAATAGGATTTTTTATTTAAATCTAATTGGCTAAGATTGTGGATCACGCCAAAATCAATAAAATAAAGAACCTAAACAATGGTGATATCATGTCTATAAAGAGACTACTTAATTCATTTCAAAACAAGGGGATTGAATGGAAAAAAGGATGCTGAAGAGAAACTGATGAAGAGAAACTTCATACAGTCCTAATCAATCAAGATAAGGAAATAGCTAAAGTTTTCTGCGGACACCAAGCAACAAAGCACAGCATAACCGAGCAGAAAAAAAGTGGAGCAAAGGTATTAGAAGGGATATATTGATCAGATTAGTTTTATGAGCTTACAATAGATCTAAAAATCTGTAAGTATAAGTTGTATATGTGAAAAAATCATACTATTTGAGTTTAACCATTGACTTAGAAATTCTCTTAACCGAGCAGGATTTAAAGATCCTTTTTATATTTAGATACATCCCAAGGAGTATCAAAAATTTTTATCATGAAGATAGCATGAGATTCCAAATACCTATTGATAAGCCAAGAGAGTGTTTGATCAAGGAAGGTAGTATAGAGATGCTCGATATCAAGTGATAGACTAAACTTTTAAATCCTGTAACAAGGTCACACCTAACAGTGTGTTTGTAACCTTTAACAGGGTTGGCTCTTCACCAAGCTCACTTCAGAAGAGTGAAAATTTTGGGTTACCTGTCCCAAGTGGTTTTTTCCTTAACAGGGTTTCCACGTTAAAAATCCATGTTTCAATGTGTTTATGAGTCATTACTTTAGTGTTTTTCATTACACATAGCTAATTTGGATTGCTCGGTATACTCTAGATAATTTATAGTTATTTGGTAAATTAATAGAATCCTATTTGGTAAATATACATAATAAGGTTTAACAAAGCATTCCGAGAAGTAGTAATTTGATAATTGTATTTGAAGGCATTCATCTTATAGGACTAAAGATAACTAGAGGCTTAATATTGTGGTACTAAGCTTTTGGGTTGATTAATTGGAATATTTTTAAGGCAGTTGATTCACCCACTCTTAGTTATTACTTAAAATTGGTATCAGACCTTGTGTTCTTAGCAAGGGAGTTTAACAACTCAAGCAAAAGATCACAAGATGAATAGACAAGATGTGCCCAAGTTGAACAAAGACAACTTCACATCATGGAAAATCATATTAAGACTCCACCTATCAGGTATTGGAAATGATGTTACTCAATACCTGGATACAGAATATGTGTTGCCTACAGGACCTCACATTCTTGAGAAATTAAGAGTAAAGAATGAGCATAATTGCATGATGATAGAACTTGACTCATCACTCTCTGATGCTGAGTTTGAAGATGTCAAAGCCTGCACCTCTTCAAACCAAATGTGGGATAAGTTGAAGCTAGTACATGGTGGAGATGCCAATGTACTAA
This sequence comes from Thuja plicata, assembly GCA_018584345.1. NCBI lineage: Eukaryota > Viridiplantae > Streptophyta > Pinopsida > Cupressales > Cupressaceae > Thuja > Thuja plicata. Next base: position 1,335,727 of record MU225542.1, read on the forward strand.
GAGCCAAGGTAGAAAGCCTAAGAGGGAGGTTTGATGACCTAAGGATGAAATCACGAGAAAATATCACTCAGTATAGATGCAGAATCAAAGAGGTAGTCAATGTTATCCAAGGAGTTGGAGGTGTGCTTGAAGAGGAAACAGTGGAAAGTAAAATCTTAAGAACCTTACTGCCTTTATATGCTATTAGAGTTTCTGCTATTCAAGAAATGAGAGCAATTTCAAACAATACAGTTACTCTAGATAGTCTGATTGGTAGACTGATTTCATTTGAGATGAATAAATCTAATAATAGTGTCTTACCATCCATAGAATTTGCATTCAAATCTTCTTTAAAGATAAGTAACTCAGGTCATAGACATGCTATTAGAAATGATAGTGAAAGTGATAATGAGGATCAAGGACTTGATGAGATTGAAGCACTAATGACTAGAAGATTGCAGAGAGGCAAAGGTAGATAGAAAGGTAAATTACCACTTGTATGTTTCAATTGTAAATAAGTTGGACACGTTGCTGCAAGATCTCCAAATAGAAGAAAAGATGACAGAGGAAATGACAGATCATATGAGAAAAAGTTTGATAGAGGTCATAACAGAGATTTCTGAAGCAACCGCCAATCTGAAAAAAGAGATACCCAATACTACAAGGAAAAATGAAAGAAAGCTTGTTACCTAACTGAGAACAAAGTTGATGACATTGACACCAAATCAGAAGAAGGCATTGAGATAGTATTTGTAGCCATGAAGGATGACTCAGATGAAGAAGAAGAAAGGTATGTAGAAACTACACTCATATCTAAAGTTAGTCAGAATGATGTTTGGATCATAGATAGTGGCTGCACTCACCATATGACCGGTGATAAACATAACTTTGAGACTTTTGAATACTATAATGGTGGTTCAGTAAGAATGGGAAATGATACACCTTGTCCAGTTGAAGGTAAAGGAACTATAATGTTGAATAACCTGATCAAATGTGAAAATGCTTACTAGGTAAAAGGATTGAATTATAATTTGTTAAGTGTTTCACAGCTGAATAACACAGGTCACCAAGTGGCATTTGAAAATATGAAGGCAAAGATCTTCAATGAATTAGGAAGGTTGATTGGAAATGGTGAGAAGACAAAAGGTAACCTTTTATATCTTGATGACACTAACACAACTTGTTTAATGGCTAGAAACGAAGACATATGGTTGTGGCAGAAAAGATTGTGTCATGTGAATTTTGACAACATTATAAAGATAAGAAACAAAAGGAATTTCAGAGGCTTACCGAGCATGACTAAGCCCGAGCATATCATGTGCAAGAATTGTCAAAAAGGTAAGATGACAAAGTCTAGTTTCAAGAGTAAAAACCATACATCTAATGAAATTATAGAATTATTCCATACAGATCTATGTGGACACATGAGGACAAAGAGATAATATGGAGATAGGTATTTTATTCTCTTTGTTAATGATTATTCTAGAATGATGGTAATAATGTTCTTAAAAGATAAATCAGAAGCATTCAAGATGTTTAAGTGGTATAAAGATATGGTAGAAAAACAAAGTGAAAAGAGATTGAAATGCTTAAGGTCAGATAGAGGAGGGGAATTTACTTCAGATGAGTTCAATAACTATTACAATGAGCATGGAATTAAAAGACAGGTTTCTACACCGAGAACACCATAACAAAATGGAATTGCTGAAAGGAGAAACAAATCAATTGTTGACAGTGAAAGAACATTGATGATTGAGAAAAGAATCACTCAAAATTTTTAGAGAGAAGTTTTCAGTACTATTGTTTACACATTAAACAAAGTACAATTGAAGAAGGACACAAAGAAGACACCCTATGAGCTTTGGTATGGTCATACACCCAATGTTAGTTACTTCAGTATCTTTGGTAGTCAATGTTATATTTTGAAGGATGATAGAAATGGAGAACTTGACTCCAAAAGTGATGAAGGTATCTTTCTAGGGTACTCAACCAAAAGCAAGGCTTATAAATGTCTTAAAAAGTCATCTAACAAGATCATTGAAAGTGCAAATGTGAAAATAGATGAATTTTCAAAAAATAAAGATGGGGAAAGAAGAAAATAACTAGAGGACTACAATAGATTTGTTTATACAGAACCTGACAATCTACCTGAGAAATAGTGTATTTCTGCCGAGCAACAGAACATTGCACCCGAACATCAGGCTACAATTATCAAAAATCAGGAAAATCCTCAAGATGATGTTCCAAACAATGGAGATTAGAACAAAGGTCATGAAGATGATCAAAATGATGAACTACGAGCTAAACTGAAACTTGCCAAGTATGTCAGAAGACATCATCCATAGAATCAAATCATAGGAGACAAGAAGGCTGGAACAAGAACACGAAGTAAGTCATTAAACACTAGATGTTTACTTTGTGATTTTGAGCCTAAATCTGTTAATACTGCACTTGAGAATGAAGAATGGGTCAGTGCTATGAATGAAGAAATAGAACAGATTGAGAATAACAATACATGGACACTAGTATTGAGCCTAGATGACAAGAATATCATTGGTACCAAATGGATATTCATAAACAAGATGAATGAGAATGGAGAAGTAATAAGAAACAAAGAAAGGTTAGTATGCAAGGGATATGCACAAGAAGAAGGTATTTATTATGGAGAAACATTTGCACCCATTGCTATACTAGAAGGAGTTAGAATCTTACTTTCTTATACTGCATTTAAAGGATTCAAGGTATACCAAATGGATGTCAAATCTGCATTCCTAAATGGAATACTCAAAGAAGAGGTATACATTGAACAACTAGAAGGTTTTTTTGATCCACACAAGAGAAACAAGGTATGAAGACTACATAAAGCCTTGTATGGATTGAAACAAGCACCTAGAGCCTGGTATGAAAGACTTCACTCCTATCTCATTAGCATAAAATTTGTTAGAACAAGTTAAAATAGCAATTTGTACTTAAAAGAAGATACCGATGGTAATATTCTGATTGCTGAAATTTTTGTTGATGATATCATTTTTGGGGGAAATGAATTGTTATGCAACTCCTTTGCTAATGAAATGAGCAAAGAATTTAAAATGTCTATGTTTGGGGAGATCAAGTTCTTTCTTGGTCTATATATTCTTCAACAAGATGCATGCATATATATCACTCACTCCAAATACATCGAGGAAGTGCTGAAGATATTCAAGATGGAAGAATCCAAACCAGTTGGAACACCTATGGCTACCAGATGTAAGCTGAAAAAAGAAGACAAAACCAATGAGGTAAATCAAGCATTGTATAGATACATGATTGGAAAACTAATGTATGTTGTTCACACCAGACTGGATATAGCACATGCAGTTGGAATAGTTGCAATATTCTCTGCTAATCCCAAAGAATCACATATGACTACTATTAGGAGAATTTTGAGATATCTGAAGAACACTAAGGACTATGGCTTATGGTATAAAAGAGAAGGAAAATTTTAGCTACAAGTCTATACAGATGTTGATTGGGCTGGAAAAATTAATGATCAAAAGATCACAACTGGAGGATCAGTCTTCATGGGTGACAGACTTGTCACATGGATCAACAAGAAGCAAGGATGCATCTCTCTGTCTACTACAGAAGTAGAGTATGTGGTTGCTGCCACAAATCACTCCAATATTGCATGGATCAAACAATTGCTAGAAGGTATAAATATGAAGATTCTTGAATGAGTAATTATCTACTGTGATAACACCATTGAAATTAACATTTCAAAGAATCCAGTCATGCATGCTAAGACTAAGAATATTGCTATCAAGTATCACTATCTAAGAGAACAAGTGCAAGAAAAGGAGGTGATACTAGAATATGTTCAATCAAAGGAACAATTAGCTGATATATTCACCAAGACATTACTGAAGGATACATTTGAGTACCTGAGATAGAGACTAAGGGTCCAACCATTGTCTATCAATCAGTAAGCTGACTAGGAGGTTGCATCAGCCTACACATAACCTGAAGATCATTAATTTTGATGCAAACACCAAGATGAATAGCAATAGATACATCTGTACACAACAAGGTACAAGTATGTTCCGAATACCAGAGACATTGTATTACTGATGGATAGGGAAATTTAAGGAATATATTATGTAAAGGGATAGAATATAATATTAAAAAAATTTGTTTGGCATTGTTGTCAAAGGGATAGATTATTTCATTATCATCAGGGAGAGATTATTTCATTATCATAATGGATATATTATCTCATTGATCAGATATGATTATATCATTATCCATAAAGTGAAGTTCCTAAGAATCAGAAGGAATAGTTAATCAATATTCAAAGGGAGAGAAATTGATTACATATGAAATATCCATCTAAGGGAGAGCAATAACAAAGGGAGAGAGTTCATACAAAGAAAAAAATGTTGTCAAAGATAAAAGAGATAATCAAGAAGAGGAACAGTCAAGGCAGAGCACATATCATAACAGAGACATTAGATACTACATCTATCCAGTGAAGGGATTGAATATTGAAGACAACCATTTTGTAAGAAACAAATCAAAGCTATTTTTTGAGCTTACCAAAAGCCAGACATTTGTAATAGTTACATTAGGAAATCTTGGTGAAACTGTTATATTTCATATTGTATTAGTGATAGTATAGTATGATAATGTAGTATGTTTCCATCAATGCCAAAGGGAAAGATTGATGACATGTAACTAATTGAATGTTTGAATATGTTAAGTTGATCACCGAAATGCAGAAAGATAATGCAAGACATTAAATTAGTTAATGGGTTGTATTGTCATTGATGTCAACTTGATATAATCTAATCAATTATAATTAAATTTTCAAAGACTTCAGAGAATCAGAGAGATAAAGATTATGCTTTTAGTAACACATAAAAGAAAAGCATTCACTATATGACTTCAAACACCAACGGCTAGTGGAACCCGATGGACAAAGATCACTGAAAGTCAAGTCACAGTGATGTCCGAGCAAGAACACCGACGAGCATTACTGATGAGAAAAATAAAAAGCATAACTGATGGCTAGAAACATAGTGTAAACTGATGGAGAAGCCCGAGAAGAACTAAAGTGATGACCAAAGATATCAAAGAGATAAAACACCAAAATTAACTTGAGTTAAGAAATGACAAAATATCTAGCTGGCAGAGCTAAATATGGACTTAACTGGTAGTTATCATTTTTTTCATCGACAAGATAAAGCTAGAGATGAGTAAAGGATTTAAATTTGTTTTTTTCTAGTTGGAAAGAAGATCTCTATGAGATAAACTAGGAGTTTTGCTTTAAATCTAATTGGATAAGATTGCGGATCATGCCAAGATCAATAAAATCAAGAACCTAAACAACGGTGATATCATCTCTATAAAGAGACTACTTAATTCATTTTGAAACAAGGGGATTGAATGAAAAAGAGGATGCTAAAGAGAAACTGATGAAAAGAAACTTCATACAGTCCAGATCAATCAAGCTAAGGAAAGAGCTAAATTTTTCTGTGGACATCGAGCAAGAGAGCACATCATCACCGAGCAGAACAAAAGTGGAGCAAAGGTATTAAAAGGGATATATTTATCAAATTAGTTTTATGAGCTTACAATAGATCTGAAAATCTGCAAGTATAAGTTGTATACATGAATAGATCATACTATTTCAGTTTAACCATTGATTCAGAAAGTCTCTTAATCAAGTAGGATTTAAAGATTCTTTCTATATTTAGATACATCCTAAGGAGTATCAAAAAGTTTGATCATGAAGATAGCATGAGATACCAGATACCTATTGATAGGCCAAGAGAGTGTTTGAACAAGGAAGGTAGCATAGATATGCCCGATATCAAGTGACAGACTAAACTTTTAAATCCTCTAACAAGGTCACACCTAATAGTGTGTTTGTAACCTTTAATAGGGTTAGATCTTCACCGAGCTCACTTCAGAAGAGTGAACATTTTGGGTTACCGGTCCCAAGTGGTTTTTCCCTTAACAGGGTTTCCACATTAAAAATCCATGTGTCAATGTGTTTATGAGTCATTACTTTAGTGTTTATCATTACACATAGCTAATTTGGATTGATCGATATACTCTAGATAATTTAGTGTTTTTTCAGTAAATTAACATACTGCTATTCGGTAAACATAAAGAATAAGGTTTAAAAAAGCATTTCGAGCAGTAGTAATTTGATAATTGTATTTCAAGGCATTCATCTTATAGGACTGAAGATAACTAGAGGCTTAATATTGTGGTACTAATTTTTTGGGTTGATTTATTGGAATATTCACCCCCCCCACCCTCTGTCAGTTATTACTAACAAGTTAAAGGAAAAAGATTGAACACATAGTACAACATTGAATGAATTGTCATCAATGTCAATAGAACCTTCCCACATATAGTCATAAAAGTGTTTTTCCCCATCAAAAGGTGTGGGGCAAGAGAACCCTCCAAATAAGAGAATAAACCCTAAGAAGATACCATATGGTGTGAAGCACCTGAATCTAGTAGTCGTCATGAAGAGTGTGGACCAGCGGTTGCACATAATGCATGAATAGGGGTGTGGAGGGAGAATTATAATAGTATTGGGAAGCTATATTTTTTATTAGGTATAGGGCACAAGATTGTGTGTGTGTGTGTGTGTGTGTGTGTGTGTGTGTGAGAGAGAGAGAGAGAGAGAGAGAGAGAGAGAGAGAGAGAGAGAGAGAGAGAGNGTGTGTGTGTGTGTGTGTGTGTGTGTGTGTGTGAGAGAGAGAGAGAGAGAGAGAGAGAGAGAGAGAGAGAGAGAGAGAGAGAGACCTTTGAGAACACCTAGGGTCACTGTGAAGCATAATGAAGAAAAATTATATAAAACATCCCTAAATGTGAACTGGGATATCTTGAAGCCAATAATGACAATATGTAATGAACATTTTGATCTAAATGTAATAAGTCCTAGAAGTAATGATAAAGGACTTAGGACCAAAAATGATGTAAGGCTGGTGAATAGTGTCAACAAGGGATGTAATTTGATTAGTGGGGTCTGTTGGGTCTTAAAATAAATAATAAATTGATTGGGATATAATTTAATATTTTTTTAATAGTAATATGCAATAAAAAGTAAGTTAGAAATTCAAAATTTTGAATTCTAACGGCTAGGAGAGATTAGGAGAGAAAGTTTATTTAGAGTGTTTTACTCTTAACTAATCCATAAAAATGATCCAAAAATGTTGGGTAGGGGTTTTTGGATGTTTATAAATCCTCTTATGGACATTGTATGGTCAGAGGCAATCAGGGGATTGACTATTGTATAGACTGTCTCAAAAAATGCAATAAGTCTCAGAATTTTGTATCTTCTTTGTATGATTTTTCTTAAATAAATCATTGTGTTTCAAGAATCATTAGATGTTACTATTATAATTTTAAACACCATTGAATTCTTTGAAAGTCTATTTGGTTTAGTTGCAATCCATTGATAATGATTGTCTTCATTAAGTCACTATTTTCCTTGACAGTTTGGTCTTTTTGAAATGAAATGGATCATTCCATAAATGAAAACACTATGATTCTCATGTAATTATTCCATTATGATATGTACCATATATATATAAATAATCTTATGAAGGAGAGTTGAAAGAGACAGGTGATCACCGAGAAGAGTGAAGGAAATGTGATGAAATTGCTTGCTAGAGTGTAGCAGCAGGAGTTTGGCCTTAAGGAGAGGAATATTTTCTTGGGTATTGTGTATTTACATGTTGATTACATGGTTTATAAGTATGGCTGGGTTCCTGGAAGTGAGTGGAAGGGTTAAAACCAGAAATCCCTAGTTTTTTGAGCAATTTGGAGAGGGTATGGTAGAAACCCCATAGAGAAACATGGTATTGGAAAAATAATTTGAAAATAATTAGTTTTGAACCATTATAAGACATTTTACCAATTGGAATAATGGGGCAGAAAATAGAAATGGTACTTCCTTTGTAAACGGAGGCCTAATTAAGAGTTTGGGCTAGTGAAGATTGCAAATTTTGGGTGAGGTCTTCAAAAATAGTAATACATCATATTGACATATGTGGTGTAAGATGGAAAAGGGTTTTTTAATGTGTACTTGGGTTTGGGAATTTTTTGGGAAACCAAAAATTTATGTTGGAAATACTTGCCGATTAGGGCTACAAGGATTGAGATCCTAAAGTGAGGAATGGTGGTAAGATCTTGGAGCAGGACTTCAAAAACCATTTGAAAATTGTTGGAGTCATAGTTTAATCCATATTTAATCCCTGGAATAGTAGGAGAGTTGGGGGAAGTCAGAGTGATAGATCAGAAGTATATTGGCACTTGGGATCACTTAGGTGAAGAACACCATTGAAGAGTCCGAGAACAACTTGTTTAAGAAATAACCCTGTCCTAACCTACCACCTCTGCATCAGATATATATATATATATATATATATATATATA
>MU225542.1:1367764-1391362 GCA_018584345.1 Thuja plicata
GAACATAATGGCATGATGATAGAGCTTGCTTCCTCACTCTCCGATGCTGAATTTGAAGATGTCAAAGAATGCAAAACTGCAAAGCAGATGTGGGACAAATTGAAGCTTGTACATGGTGGTGAAAAAATGTTTTGAGAACCAAGCCAGAAAGCCTTAGAGGAAAGTTTGGTATCTCAAAATGAAAGAAAGAGAAAACATCACTCAGTACAACACAAGAATTAAAGAGGTAGTCAATGCTATCTGAGGAGTTGGAGGTGTACTAGAAGAAGATACAGTGGTAAGTAAAATTCTAAGAACCTTACTGTCTACTTGTGTTATTAGAGTATCTGCCATTCAAGAAATGAGAGCAGTAGCAAATAGCAATGTTACCCTAGATAGTTTAATTGGAAGACTGATTTCATTTGAGATGAATAACTTTGATAATAGTGTCTTACCAAACATAGAGTTTGCATTTAAAACTTCTATGAGAATAAGTAAATCAAGTCACAAAAACACTATGAGAAAAGATAGTGATAGTGAAAGTGAAGAAGATGATCTTGATGAAATAGAAGCACTTATGGCCAGAAGAATGCAAAGAGGCAAAAGTAAATACAAAGGTAAATTACCACTTGTTTTTTTTAATTGTAAAGAGATTGGACACTTTGCTACAAGATGCACTAACAGAAGAAAAGATAATAGAGGTAATGACAGATCTTTTGAGAAGAAGTCTGACAGAGGTGATTATAGAAGCTACCGACAATCAGAAAGAAGAGATACTCGAGACTATAAGGACAAAGGAAAGAAGGTCAGCTACCTAGACAAATGCAAGGATGATGATACTGACACCGAATCTAATGAAGACATTGAGATGGTGTTTGTGGCTGTAAAAGATGATTCATATGATGATGAAGAAAGGTATGTAGAAATAACTCTCTTATCTAAAATTAGCAAAAATGATGTTTGGATCATAGATAGTGGCTGCACCCATCATATGACTGGTGATAAGAAAAAGTTTGAGACTTTTGAATACTACAAGGGTGGATCAGTAAGAATGGGAAATGACACGCCTTGTCCAGTTGAAGGTAGAGGAACAATAATGTTGAATAACCAGATAAAATGTGAAAATGCTTATTGGGTAAATGGATTGAATTATAATCTATTAAGTGTCTCTAAGTTGAATAATTCAGGTCGCAAAGTAGCATTTGAAAATAAGAAAGCAAAGATCTTCAACAAATCTAGAAATATGATTGGTACCGATGAGAAAAAAGAGGTAACTTATTCTATCCGAATAATACTGACTCCACTTGTTTGATTGCTACAAATGAAGACATATGGTTGTGGCACAAAAGACTGTGTCATGTAAACTTTGACAACATGATAAAAATTAGCAAAAAGAGAAATGTCAGAGGCTTACCGATAATTACCAAGCCCAACAACATCATGTGTAAAAACTGTCAAAAAGGTAAAATGACAAAGTCTAGTTTCAAAAGCAAGACCCATACATCTGATGCAATTCTAGAATTAGTCCATACTGATTTATGTGGGGCCATGAGGACAAAGAGTTATTATGGAGATAGATATTTTATTCTCTTTGTTGATGATTACTCTAGAATGGTGACAGTTATGTTTCTAAAAGATAAATCAAAAGCATTTAAGATGTTTATATGGTATAAGGCTTTGGTAGAGAAACAAAGTGGTAATGATCTAAAATGTTTGAGATCAGATAGAGGAGGTGAGTTTATATTAGATGAATTCACTAAATTTTGTAATGAGCATGGTATAAAAGGATAGGTTTCTACACCAAGAACACCACAGCAAAATGGGATTGCTGAGAGAAGGAACATATCAATAGTTGATTGTGCAAGAACATTGATGATAGACAAAGGCATCACCCAAATCTTCTGGAGGGAAGTTGTCAGTACTACTATTTACACACTGAACATAGTACAATTGAAGAAAGACACCAAGAAGACACCTTATGAGCTATGGTATGGATACACACCCAACGTGAGTTATTTCAAAAATTTTGGCAGTCAATTTTATATCTTAAAAGATAATAGAAATGGAAAAATTGACTCCAAGTGTGATGAAGGAATTTTTCTAGGGTATTCTACCAAGAGAAAGGCCTACAAATGTCTAAACAAAGTCTCTAATAAAATTATTGAAAGTGCAAATGTAAAGATAGATGAATTTGTAGAGAAGAATGAATAGGAAAGCACTAAAGAACCAGAGGACTACAATAAGTTCATTTACAACAAGGAACATGAGACTCTACCCTACCAACAATGTAGAGCCCTTGAGCTACAAATCATTGCTCCCGAGTGTCAGGCTGCAAATACCGACGGTCAGGATAATGATCAATATAATGTGCAAGGTGATGAAGAAAAAAATGAAGATCAAAATAATGATCAAACTAATAGACAAAGAACTATACATGTTCTTGCAAGATATGTAAGAAGGAGCCATCCAGAGGTCCAGATCATAGGAGATAAGAAAACTGGTACAAGAACAAGAAGTAAGTCTTTAAACTCAAATTGTTTAATTTGTGAGTTTGAGCCAAAATCTGTCAATACTGCACTAGATAATGAGGAATGGATAAGTGATATGAATGATAAGATTGAACAGATTGAGAAGAACACAATATGGTTGCTTGTGCCAAGACCAGATGACAAGAATGTCATTGGTACAAACTGGATATTCAAGAATAAGCTAAATGAGAGTGGAGAAGTCACAAGGAACAAAGAAAGACTAGTATGAAAAGGGTATGCACAAGAGGAAGGTATATAATATGGAGAGACCTCTCCACCTATTTCTAGGCTAGAAGGAGTAATAATACTACTTTCTTATGCTGCATATAAAGGATTCAAGTTATACCAAATGGATGTCAAGTCAGCATCCCTAAATGGAATACTTGAAGAAGAGATATACATTGAACAACCAGAAGGGTTTGTTGATCCAGACAAGAAGGACATGGTATATAGACTTCACAAAGCCTTGTATGGATTGAAACAAGCTCCAAGAGCCTGGCATGAATGACTTCATTCCCATCTAGGAAGTATTGGATTTGTAAGGACTAGTGAAAACAATAATCTTTATTTGAAGGAAGATACTGATGCTAACACTTAGATTGCTGAAATATTTGTTGATGACATCATATTTGGAGGCAATAATATGCTATGCAAATCATTTTCTAGAGAGATGAGCAAAGAATTTGAGATGTCTATGTTTGGTGAGATCAAGTTCTTTCTTGGTCTCCAGATCATGCAACAAGGAGAAGGTGTTTTCATTACACAGTCCAAGTACAACAAAGAGGTCCTAAAAATATTCAAGATGGAAGAATTTAAACCAGTTGGAACACCGATGGCTACTAGATGTAAGTTGAAAAAAGAAGACAAGACAACAGAGGTAAATCAGACATTGTACAGATCAATGATTGGAAAAATCATGTATGTTATACACACTGGACTAGATATTGCACATGCAGTAGGAATTGTTGCTAGATTTTTTGCTAACCCCAGGGAATCACATATGACTGTTGTGAAATGAATCCTAAGATATCTGAAGAATACTGAGGAATTCGGCTTGTGGTATAGAAGAGAAGGAAAATTTGAACTAAAGGTGTTTACTGATGTTGATTGGGCTGGAAATATTGATGACCAAAAGAGAACAACTGGAGGAGCATTCTTTATGGGTGATAGAATTGTCACATGGATTAGCAAGAAGTAGGGATGCATCTCACAGTCTATTGTAGAAGCAGAATATGTTGTTGCTGCTACAAATTGCTCAAATATTGCATGGATCAAACAGTTGCTAGAAGGTATGCATATGAAGATCTTAGAACCGGTGACTATCTATTGTGATAACACCAGTGAAGTAAACATTTCCAAGAATCTAGTCATGCATGCAAAGGCTAAACACATTGCCATCAAATATCATTACTTGAGAGAACAAGTTCAAGAAAAAGAGGAGATACTTGAATATGTGCAATCAAAATAACAATTGGCCGATATCTTCACCAAGCCACTGCCCAAAGATACATTTGAGTACCTAAGAAAGAGACTAGGGGTCAAACCCTTATCTATTTGTCAGTAAAATACTGAAGGCTACATCAGCCTACTTATTATCAGAATATCAATCATGTTGATGCAAGCAAAGAGAAGAACTTCAAAGCTACATCTATATATAGACAGGTATATATCAGAACTGAGCACCAGAGCATATTGTTGTATTGCTGATGGATAAGGGAAATTCAAGGAATATATTATGAATGGAGAGAAAAGATCACTTGACATTAATGTAAGATATTTGTTTGGCATTGTTGTCAAAGGGAGAGAAAAGTATCCATATTATCATAGTCTTCAGAAAAAGAAGAAAGATTATCCATTATCATATTACTCCAACAGGGAGAGATCATATACATAGGGAGAGAAGTTGTATGAAGGAATTAATACAAAGGAAGAAATGTTGACAAGACAAATAGACATCACAAAAGAGAGAATAGTCAAAAGAGAGAAATCAGTAAATAGAAAGCTGAAAGAATAAAATCTAAGCTAAAATAGAGCTTACCCATAGTCAGACATTTTTATTGGTTATCAAAACAAACTGTTTGGTAGTTTGATGAATCTCAACAATTGCATTTCATAATGTATTAGAAATAGTATAGTGTGATAATATAAGTTTGTTGCCATCAATGCCAAAGGGAGAGATTGATGACATGTAACTAATTAAATGTATGATAATGTAAAGTTGAAGATAATGCAAGGCATAAAATCAGTTAATGGTTTGTATTTTCATTGATGTCAAATTGATATCATGTGTACAGTCATGTACAAAATGCCAAAGACTTCAGAGAATCAATGGAACAAAGGTTATGCTTTCAGCAATGCATAAAGTCTAGTACTCACTAAAGTGATAGATAACACCAATGGAGTGCACACCATTGGTAAAGGCAAAGAAGAAAAGTCACAGTGATACCTGATGAGCAGAAGACAGTGTTTCCCGATGAAGAAAATCATAGGATGCCCGATGAGCTAAAAATAGAGTTGCCCGATGGATGGAGATCCTGAAGCTAACTGGAAGTCACACTGACGACTAACTGAAGAGTTAATCGATGGAACAAAGAGTTCAGAAAATGACAAAATATCTAGCTGGCAAGAGCTAAAGATAGACTTAACTAGTTGTTTTCTTTGTTTTATTTGACCAAAGTTAAGTGATTGATTTAAACAAGATTTGTATAGTTGGCGTAAAGATAACTACGAGATAAATCAGGAGTTATGCTTTAAATCAGATTGTCTGGATTGTTTCTTACGCGAAGAATCAAGAATCAAGAATCAAAGAATATTATTTCTATAGAAGAGACAAGCTTAATTCATTTCCTTATCACATTCATGGGAAGGGGATTAAGGGGAGTGAATAGAAAGAGGATGCTGAAGAGAAACTGATGAAGAACAACTTAATGCAGTATTGATCAATCAAGCTGAAGGAGAGCTAAGGAATTTTGCAGACACCGACGAACAGTGAGCACAACATCATAGGTCAGAAAGTATGGAGCACAAAATAATTGAATGGATACATCGATTAGAGAGGTAATGTACTTAAATAGATCTAAAAATCTGCAATTCAAGTTTCATTAGAAATAGTTCATTTTGTTTTAGTTTAACCATTGAAGCATCAAGTCTCCTAATAGAGTAGGACTTAACAGTCTTCTATATATATTGAGGTACATCCCAAGGAGTGCCAAAAAGGTTGATTCATGAAAGTAGCATTTGATATGCCCGATGCCTATTAACGGTCTAAGAGAGAGGCTAATTCAAGGATGGTAGCATTAGATGCCCAATACTAAGTGACAACCTATATGTGTAAAATCCTCTAACAAGGTCACACCTAACAGTGTGTTTGTAACCTTTAACAGGTTTGGCTCTTAACAAGGCTCACTTTAGAAGAGTGAAAATTTGGGGTACCGGTCCCAGTGTTTTTTTCCCTTAAAAAGGTTTCCATGTTAAAAATCCATGTGTTATGTGTGTATGGTTTATTACTTTACTATTTTACATTTCACATATGCATTTCTGGATTTATCGGTATACTCTACACATTTACTATATTTCGGTAAATAGTTTTACTGCCTATCGGTAATCAAGGAGAATAAGGAAAGACAAGGTAAACTGACAGACAGTTAATCATTATAAGTATCTCATGGCATGCATCTTGTAGGGACATAATAATCTGAGGTTTATTTGATTGGTGGTTAAGATAAGGATAAGTTTTTGAGGCCACTAATTCAGCCCCCCTCTTAGTTATTTCTAACAGAAAAGTATGGGGAGAATCCATACAAAATTGATCTACCTCTAGAGTTGTCAATCTCACTAGTCTTCGGACTTAGTTGCATATAAAGGGCCATTACCAGCGGAGAGAGATATTGCTAATGATTTGGAAGATATTACAAGGGATGTACCCTTGCCAACTACACCCAAGCCAAAAAACATAAAGAGTAATGAATTCTAGAATTAAGAAGAAGACAAGACATGGAAAATATAATCAAATGGAAAAATATTCAAAAAGAAGAAGCTACATGGGTTGCTGAAGCAGTGTTTAAAAAGTTGGGAATAGATCCTGCAATACTCACTCAAGGAGTAGCTTGAATTCTTTTTTGAGGAGGAGTATGGTGTAGGAGCAGCTAGTGGTTGGTCCTGTCTAATCAAGAAATTTTGGTTTGTAAAATATTTTTAGAGGTTTGTGCTTAGTTTAGGTTTTTCTGAGTTAGTTTTTCTTAAGTTTTGTAGTGGCATGTATGCAATTGTGTCAATTGGTCATATGAAAGATATGTAAGCCTAAATAGGGAAAAAATGGAGAATGGTACCTATGATGTTGGGAAGGATCTATTTTTGGTATAAGGAAGTTGTGGAAGTGTTTTGGTGATGATTGGGATCCATCATGTTGCGTTAGGACCTTAAAATGGTCAAAAATGTAAAATTATAAAATTTGTCGAGCAACTTTGCAAAGTTGGTCAACAACATTTTTGTCAAAAGATGGAAAGCTGCCCAAAGTTAGTTACGGGTCGGTTTAGATAGTTGTGATAGGTCATATAGACATATTTAAGGATCTTGTAAATTGTGTAATGGTTTTGGTTACCATTTGGCACTAATTAACAAGTAATAGAAAGGAATAATTTACTATATTTTTTTGAGTTATTTTATAAGCATTGATCAATGAATTGGATTGCTTCATGTTTCAATGTAATTAGGTTCTACTGGTTGTTTTATTTTTCTACTAAAGTAGGCTATCTTTGATATTTTTTTTCTCCATCCTATGTTAATAATCCTCCTACTGTGTGTTCTCTAGACTAGACAAGACTCTAAATAGGAAAAATGGCTCCCTAGGAATTTCCAACTATGGAAAGTATCTGTTCCTTAGAGAAATGGTAGAGGGGCCATTGTACATTATTTTTCTTTTTGTTTTAGGTTTAGAGGTGATAATGGTGATTTTTTAGCTCTTTCCCTAGGCGATCTTGGTAATAGCCCGACTAGGGATTTTAGAGGAACAAAGGGTTACATTTGCGGGGTTGGATTGGATATCCAAATCCAATTCATGGAGGATGTACTTTGGATTTTGAAAACTCCCTATAAGAAGTGGTAGAAGCTAATGAATCCATTTCATCTGGTTTTGTGAAGATTTGGCATCAAAGTGTCCTATTATCCCTACTTTTAAGGACTCGGTCTCTAAAGGATTTGAAGTAGTGTATGAATTACTTGAGGAATCTAAACCCTAGAAATACTTTGATTATCCATAAAGGGTGTCTAGATCCTAGATCAGTTTGGAGGTTTGTGTGCAAATTTTTAGATTTATTACAGTTTAGGATCCTGATTAGGGCTACAAGAAACCACTATTCCCATTCCTAGAATTAAGGAAATCGATGAAAATATGGATAACCTAGGGCTCTAAACTTAAATAATGGATTCCATAGGCTGATTATAGTGTGAGAATAACCTTGCAAAGTGTCTATAACAGATTGGTATTGGTTTGGTGGAATCTGCCCTAGTAGATTCAGTGTTGTCTGAATTATTGTTTGGTAGTGAGATTCTTTGAGGACAAGGATAAGTTAACCAAGAGTTCTACCCTTAGGTTAGGGTTGGAAAAGAAGCCGTATTAGGTCTAGAGTGGAGACCTAGGAGAGATTCAAGATAACTTAATGTCAAGATCTGCCTATTCCAAGGTGATTTTCTAGAACATTCAAAATCTCTTTGAGCTCTCTATCAGAGGTCACAATTAACTAAGAACCCCGCCACCTTAGGAAAAAAACACTACAGACTCTTCATTTTTGAAGAGAGAAAAGAATAAAAAATTCAAATAGATATGGACATAGTGTAGAATATTCTAATTTCTACTTGTTAAGGCCCGTAAGAGTTATTCCTATGTCTACTGAAAATAATTATTCAAGAGAGGTTTTCTCACTAGAATGGCATAATACTACTCAGATTACAAAAATCAAAAGATTACACAACATGGTTCGATGAATTGTATATTCATAATAGAATTATAAAAGCTTGAAAAATAACAAATGATAGCTATGTCCCTCTAGAAAATACACAAAGATTAAGATTATTCACAAAATTAGAGAAAAAAAATTAAGTAAAAGCAACATGGGCATGGTCCAATATTTCTTCTCCATTGATTATCTGAATACAATGTTAAGGTCAAATAATGAAAAAACAATTATTTCTAAGTGTTCTAAATTAGTGAACTATGGACTCTAAAATAACCCCTCCTCAAGGAGGCTTTGTTCAAACTCTACACAACTTGTTTATTGCAATGTGCTCATGCGCTCATATAGGAAAAATCCCCTAGCCAGGCATTATAAATGCAACTAAAAATATTCTTTGTAAATTCAGTGCCTACAGAAAAGTGGTGCTCTGACAAGGTCCCTGCCAATGCGGTGACAAACTAAAAAGGGGAAGTGCACCTTTTTAGAAAATGAAATACCTCAAAGTGCTCAAATAGGAAAAAAAAAATTACCAACTTCTTGTAAAGAATGAAGGCCCCACAAATGTAATGACCAGTGCGACCAAAGTTGAGACATGTGTCATGTGGGCGGGAGCTCTTAGAAGGTCATCACTTGAAGCCGGGTAGGAGATGCACAGTGTTGACACGTGGAAAACCGATGGGCATGTGTGTAACTTTTAAAATTGTCCCATGGTAAATTGATGTGTGAATTTTTTGGGATTTTATATCATTGTGGAACTTGGCCATATCAACTCTAGGAGCATGATTCATCTCTCCTCCTACATCTCATTCATACCCCTCCTTTGGGGTTGTCCATGAAGATGTGGTAGATAATATCTACACTCACTCTTATTTATCTTTCTGCCAAAGGGTTTTTCAAAATACTAAATGAAACTAGATCTTTATTGACCCACACACCATAATCTATGTTATGTTTTACTGAAAAATAGGAACAAATTTTGGTGCAAGGAGGATTTTACCCCTTTAATCCTATCCATTGTTAAAAATATTTAGTTGTTTAGAAACTATATTGAGTAGTGCAATTCTTATTCTTTTTGTGTCTTCAAATTTTGAGTGCACAAATCTAAAATTGCTCCTCCAAGTTCAGGTTTGGCTAATTTCAAAAAATGTGGCCACTTATACCTCCCTTTTTGTTCACCATCTTGGTGTACTTGCACAACTTGCATCATAGATAATTTGGATCCTTTTCTTTCTAAATAAGGTTAACAAATCATTATATTTGTATCTAATTTTTCTAATGATCGTCCAATCATCTTTTATACCTAGAGCTTATAAAAATATTCCTATAATCATACTATATGTACTCATTGAGGGGCCTACACTATTAACATTTTAGTGAAAAAAAATGAAATGATATAAACTCTATCCTTTAAAATATAATTTACTTTATTCCTTATTTTATGTTCTTATCTCTCTGATAATAATTGATGGAATTTTCAAACTAATTATCATGTTTTCATTTATTTGATTTCAACCTATGTTCTTTTAGAAGATTTGTCCTTTTATCTCTTATGTGTATTATATTACCTTCTAATTCTATAACACCATTTTTAATTTTCCCTTTACCTCCTATTTTTATTTCTTGACCATCTCATAGGCCTAATTTAACTTGACTATGCTTGGTAAAAAAATATTGACCCCTTTTATAGGCATGTGATCATATTTAATATATTTTCTAATGATATCTATAAGCTATATTATAGGTATCTCTAGTTCATGTATTCCTAGCATACTCTTCTACTACAAGTATTTTTTTTTCACGGTTCTCCATCACAAAAGCTATTAAATACATGTTTTTTTTAGTTCTCCATTGATACCTTTTCATCTAGAATTGACATATATAAATTAGGTTGAATTTCTTTCTACAATATATTTCATCCTTATATTTAGATTCTTGTACAAAAGAATCAGTCACCTTATTTACTTTCTACCATCTCTAGTCTTAACTATAGAAGGCACTACTTTCTCTCCTGGGATAATACCTATATAGTAAGTATTTTATATGTTTCCATATCTTTGTCATGGCTAGAGGAAATATCATCTTCCTTTGTAACCTATTCTTATTACATATTAGATTATAAGGAAATCTACCTAGGTTAATTCAAGTTGCCTTTGTTTCAAGTTGTTTGTTACCACCAACTTAATTAATACATATTCATGATGGGTCAATTATTTCAGTTTCCTATTTTATAATATAGAGAACTTTTCTCAAGAATTTGAATATAGAAAATTTATGATTCTTTAATTTTTGAATTCTACCTCTAAACTATAGGCAAACAAGGTTTTTAATGTGATTTTTATAGTATTATATTCCATAATTTCAAGGTTTTGAATGTTGAATGGATTAATTGAAATTTTATAAATTAAAAGAAAATTTATTTACTAATCTAGATACCTAGGAAAGAGTTCATAAGGAAAGTGGCCCCTGACATTCCATTCTTGTTTTATTCTTCAATTTTTGGTGCCTAAATGGGGAGAGCACAAAGATTTTTGAGAAAATAATTAATGAATCTTAATTTTTAAAAGGAGTACTAGTTGGTTCTTTCTTCTATTCATTTTCCAAATTAATATACAAAAAATGACATTGTATATGGTGGATAAATATTTTGGAAGCATTTAATGAGAGATTTCAAGCATATACATGATAACTCTAAAATAGAATCAGAGATCTAAAATGAAAGGGAAGAATTGGGTGTCTCTTTGTGATGCATCATGAGGGTTATAATATTTATAGAATACAGTCTTCAAGAATCTACCATTAATACAAGAGACTACATATTGAAGGTGAGTGTGTGGTGTCTCTTCATCTTTCTATTCTAAGAGGTTTCTCATTTCACACAAGATTGTTTCCTTCTCTATCTTTTCAAGTGGTCTAGTTGAATTTTCATTAAATGTTATTTCACCCTTCCATATATTTTCATAACAATGTAAGCTAAATTTTTGGGGGTATTTGTGCATTTGTAACATTATATTTTCTAAAATTTTGTTTAGTGTTTCAATGCATTATATGCACCTAGGATGGGATAAACTTACCTATAGACATTGTGCGACTTGTATGTTCCTAAATTAAGAGAGATGCAGGGAAAACTTTAGTGGCAAATATTCGCCATTTGACGAATCTCTCATGTTTGCAACCTGAGATTTGGTGAATATAATGTGTATATCAAGTTGTCCATGTCACCTAAAATTTATAAATATTGGGTCAAATGCCCAGGCCCATCACCCATTGGTTTATGTATTTTTATCCTTTTCTTTCACAATGTTGTCAATCAAATTAATTATTGGACACTACAAATTGAAAAAATTTCCCTATAGTTTCCAAAGCTTTTCGTAATTGACAACCATATTCACCAATATGTGGTTGATATTTATGGTTACGGTACATGTTACCTACATGTGTCTCTATTACAGAGACTTTTGGAAGAATCTTTGTGTCCTTTTAAACCTTGGCCTGAAATAGAATTCCTGCCATTGATCTAGGATCATCCAACGGTTATAAAAAGTAGGTTTGGTTCCTATTAGAAGATAGAAAATGAACTCACGATACCTTAATAAAATAATAAAATTCATTTGAGCTTTTGGGGGCACTTCCCCTTCAAACCCCCGTGGGGGCGCTGCCCCTTCAACCCCGCCCTATATCGCGACAGGGAGCGCGCTAGGGGTGTTGCCCCTAGACCTCATCTTGGGGGCGCTACCCCAAAACCCCTATTGAATAATAATGGTTTCTTGGTATGTGTGCCTGTAACTGCAATTTTTTTCAATAATGAAAGATTCACCAAGATTTTATAGAATTTTCATATAATTGAAAAAAAATCGCCCGTACAACTAATATTTTTTCCTTTCAAATTAAATTTTTTTGCCAACAATATTAATTTTTCCCAACAAAATATGTAGGATTCACTAGTATTTTATACCTTTTTCCAAGAGGGGGTTTCTTAAAGTTTTCCCTGGAGAGATGTTGCACAATCAAATGGCATATTCTTTAATACAGTGGTTGTAAATTAACACCTTTTTTGTGGTGTATTCTATGTATACCCATTTGTAGCTCTCATTTAAACAATCTAATCTAGAATCTTGTAATATTTGTATCCTTTGATGAAATTGGATTTATTTTTCCCTATCATTGAAGCTTCTTGATCTTGGGTGGCTATCTCCTTAGCCAAATTCTATGCATCAACACAACTATTTATAAAATATGACTTGATTATAAAACAAAATAAATGGATGCTTAAATCATTGACAATGCAATAGAGAGAAAGAAAGGGGTTGAGTGTGCAAAAACTTTGAAGAGAGTAACTAGATGCATAGGTTCTCTTAGGCATTAGCCAATAAGTTATGATAAATATGAACTTGTATGTTGCATGTGAAATTCTCAATGGTGCAATCAAGAAATTTGTTACTATCATTTACATAAATAGTAGGAAACCTCCAAGCTTCGTATTGTAAAATTTAGTTAGTACAATAGCCTTGGCTAGGATATGTAATGCCCATCTTGCAATTATTTTGGTCACTTGTGGTATTCTCACAGGTTCCCTTTAAATATGACATGAGTCTTGACAAGATACAAATCCTAAGGAGTTACACTTAACAAGAAACTATTCACATTGGTTACATAGAATTATAGGGCCTTAATCTCACTACAATTCCTATGATTTGAAGCTTATTCAATTTTTGTATTTCCCTCTCCTCTTCAATTCAATAATATGCATGCATAGAAGACCATCTAGAAATTACTCTCTTAAAACAATAAGAATTCTATTTTTACGTAATGTTAGTCATATGTTACCAACTTATCCTTATTTGTTATATCATACAAAACATTAAATATAATTTTTCTAATTTTACTAAATAAAAATTTCCCATCTTTATTTTTAATGAATAAAGAACTATTCATAAAATATTTACTAATTTCTTCATAAATTAATACATACACATGATGCTTAAACATCATATAATTTCATATGTACATTCTCAATGATTATAAACTAAAGCATACTGCTTTATATTGTTTGTTATTTTTCTATTCCTTGATGCTCTCCAACTTTATGCAATCTAAGTTGTCTTGTTAAATTATTATCATGCATTAATATCATATTTCACATTGCTTCCCACCTCTCTCTTTCTATGTGTCATTTGTTTGTTTCTTTTTTAATTGAAGGAATATTTAAATATCTCTTCCTCACCATGATATTGCACTTTAAGACGGTCTACAAAACATTGACTAGTGCATATAAAGACAAATCCCCCTATCCAACATCCATTTTATAATTTTTATATTCATTAATAATGTTTTAATGTATCTATTTTTAAATTTTTATATTCATTATTAATAATGTTTTAACATCTTCTAATTTTTATATTCATTAATAATGTTCTAGTGGTTTCACTTAAACATAACAGTGAGCCAATAACTCTTGTTGAATTCAATTGCTCTAGGATACTAGGAGGGCTTTTATAGCATCTAATTCTCTTCCTCCATGAGCAAGTAAGTTGTAAGCCATGATCATTAGGGACAAACTATAAAGGGCAAAAACTTTAGGCCCCATTTGGTTGCAAGAATTAGAAAATGTTGAATTTGATCTAATGTTGGAAATGGTCAAATTAGGAATTTGATATTCAGATTTCTCAATTTTGGAATATAGTTCAAGAGTCGTTTGGTTGACCTTGAAGATGAGAAAGAAGATGCATTTTTTGCATTTGGTTCCACATTTTTAAAATTGGAATTAGAATTCGAGTATGGTTTTTTTTTTTGTTTTTTTTTTTATTAAAATTTAATTTTCTTTTTACTTTTTTTTTTAAATTTTCATAAAGAAAATCATAAATTTTTTAAATTTTTTTAAAAATTTAAATTTTTAATTATTTTTTAGTTTTTTTTAATAAGGTTAATTTTTTAATATTTTTTATTTTGTTATAGAAAACCATAAAGAATATATAAACAATAAAATAGTCATCACTTGACTAGAATTCGTCCAATGTATCTACATGGTAAAAAAGTTTCAGCCTGCGCAATATGGGCCCTCTCTTTTAGCCACATTTATGCATATGGTTCCAACAAAGTAGTGTGAATACACCACAAAGAATGCATCATAGACAGTTGATTTCTGTTTTCACTATTGACGCAATCTCGGCGGCACTAGCTGCCTCTCAAGCGTTGCAGAACTTACACTTGTTTCCAACGTCAAGTATAGATGTAGATGGGGTAGATGTAGATGGGGCTTCATAGACCCACCGAAAGTATGGACATCCACTATGTCCCTACAATACCAAATTGAATTTAGTTCTTGCTATAATGATTAGTCACTACATTATTTCTAAACAAAAAAATATATTTCTATTTAACAACCTCTTCTTATTTGGGTAACACCAGAACTGATGCCCAGGATTACTCATTGTTTGTGACATCTTAAACAAGAAAGGCCCAACACCACATTGACACATAGACACATTCAACAATTTCATGAACACTATATCAAAAAAATTGCACTGTCAATGTCCATATCATTTTCTTGTGTTGATTAGTTTGTTCATTCATATTATTTATAATTGAAAGAAAAATCAACACAAGAAAATATTGACTACAACATTCAAATGGAAACATGACAACTATTGATCATAGTACAAAACAAAAAATGTTTCATATTTGATGATATTATGAATCTGAACAAAATAAGTATGCAATGTGTATTTTGTACAAAAGTTTGAACATAAGTGGAATTCCTACTATAAGCCAATGTACCATCTATACCAAGATATAGTAGATGGGGAAGAAAAAAATCCTAGAACTAAATAGTGGTGTATAAACACACCGTAGTGTTAATCCCTAAGTTTTGTTGATGATTAGTGACCAACACTTGGTCATTTACTTAGGCAGTTTTAGTTGGTTATCACTATGCCCGAGCTAAAACTATTCAAGGTCGAGCAACATTGCCAAGCAGGAATACAGGTTGCCAAGTTACATCATGCCGAGCCAAGTAGAATACTTAAGTGCCGAGCGACAAAGATGTTAAGTGTTGAGAAAAACATTTTTTGCATACATGTCAGGACTGATTCAAACTTTGAGGTAAAATGTTCAGGCTGACTTGTATGAGCTGGGGGCCGACATATTTAAGCATTTAATATTTATCTACGGAGTTATTTACGCATTTAATTATTTTATCCTATGCATGGCATGGAGCCAATCAGAAAATTAGGATGCCTTGGAGGCATAAATATTAGATTTTGATCGTTGATCTAGATCTTGCCAACAGATCCATAAAGACATATAAGATTGCTTCTAACCCTATTATTAAAAAGAGATACATAGAGACAAGGGTTGTGTGTTCATGAGAGATGAATAGTGTGTTATTTAGAAAAGAAGCCTAGATCAAGCAGAGTGACAGAGTAGTGAACAACAGAGAAAAGACATATCAAATTGTGAGATCACAAAAGGTATTGGAGAGAGAAGATCTGTCATCAACATCTGAGTGCATAACGAAGGATTACTACTTGAAACATTCTAACAGGTGTATCAGTTGAAATCTCTTAACAGAGTGGTTCTAACAAACCTACTTTAAATCTCTTAGTCGAGTGCTTACTTTATTGTAAGTTGAAATCCTTTCACAAGGTATATTGTAATGATCTTTAGTTCTTAACCGAACAGACCTTTAACCAGGTAGATTGAATTTTGTAATCAAACTCTTGTAGCCCTAACAAGCACACTTTATTGTTGCAGTAGTGAAGATTTTGTGGGTGTCATCCCCACCCCAATTTTACCTATTTGGGTTTCTGGGTTACCAAAATCTTGTGTTATGGGTTATATACTTCATGTTGTGGATTCTATCTGATGTTAAGTTAAATTCATGTATGTATGAATGTGGATCAATTTTTTTAAGCGAATAAGTTTTAAGACCCAATTCACCCCCCCTCTCAGTATCTTGCTTTCCCAATATTGTACTTCCAACAATTGGTATCGGAGAATAGTTCTCCTATAAAAGCTTTTAATCAGCTTGTGAGTACAGATCTTGAGATGGAGGTTTACAAGTTGGGTAAAGTCATTGATAATTAGAAGATTGAGATTTAGCTAGCATTACATTAGCTTGAGATAGCAAGATAGGAATTGAAGAAATCATTGACAACTTGGAAATATTTGGCCAAACAAATGAATGATACTCATTATCAGGAAGATGACACTGCAAATCTATTTTAGAATGGAGATTCTACTGAGAGCAATGCAACAATTGCAGATCTACTGGAAAAGAACAATGTACTGTGTGAAGAAGTCAGGAACTTGAAAAGAGAACAAGAAATGCAGATAGTAAGACTATGTGAAGTAGTGGAACAAAAGAAGAAAGTTGAAGATGACAAAGCTATGGAAGAAGAAGATAAAAGAATGATAACTATTAGAATTGATGAAAGGACACATGATGTGCAAATGATGACAATCAATCAGGTTGACATGGAAAATCAACTGCTACTTGCAAATCAAGAGATTAGTAGGAAAGATATGGAAATGATGAATCTAAGATCTGAGAACAATCAATTGAAAGATGATTTGAGATCTGAGAAGGAACTGAATGAAAGTTTGAACAAACCTAATGAAGCCTTGACTCATTTTGAGAATCTAATGGAAGCAGCAAGGAGACCAAAAGGTTCTTCTGGATTAGGTCACACTGAACCAAAGACATCTACTGAGAAAGGAGAATCATCTAAGAATGGTGAAAGGAGGAATGCAAAGACAAAGAACAAAAAACCTGTTTTCCACCACTGTGGAAAACCAGGTCATACAAAAAACATTTGCCAAAGAAAGAAAGGTAAGTCCAATCCTAAACCTAAGTTCAATGGTTACTATTTTAATTGCAAGAATTTTGGACATAAAGCACATGAATGTTGGGCTGAAGCAAATGATGCACCTCCCAAACCAAGATTCAATGGTTATTGTTACAAGTGTCAAAAACATGGTCATAAAGCACAAGATTGTAGATCCAACGCTAAACAAAGATGGACATCTAAGACACAAACAAAAGCACCTAGGAAAGGAAACACTTACAATTGGGATTATAACACAAGGTGGAGTTTTCATTACTGTGAAGAATATGGACATGCACCTAAAGATTTCTTAAAGACACATTTCAAAGGAAAATCTAAGAGTTGGATGAATGGAGGCCTAGTTTGCTTTAGTTGTTTGAAGATTGGTCACACTAAGAGAGAGTGTAGGACAAGAGTACCTGCTCCTACTGTTGAGGAAATAAGAGCATAGATGAGCCAGACATGGGTAAAGAGAACAGAGCCGAGCAGCAATGAAACTACTAAAGTTGAGGTCACCCAATCTAATGGATCAGGTGATCACACCATCTCTAACTGAGCAATAGAGGTATGTACGAAACTGCATTTAAATTTCAAATCTTACATTAGTTCCTAATATGTAAATGTGCCAAATTCCATATTTGCATATGTTGAGATACACCAGGACATGTTTGTGGCAAATGTTGAGAAGAGTTAACTACACTATAGGTACCAAGTTGGTTGGCTGAGTAAGTTTTGTGATGGCTGAGTATGGTAAGCTGACTGGTATGCAAGTTGTGTTAGTCAGTCAATGACAGATGGTTAGCACTAATCCAATGAGAAGAGCATTTATTGCTTACCTACCTTGACCTTTCGACTCTATATAAGGACAAACCATTTATTCTTCATTTTACCTTGTGATTTTTAGTATTCACAGAGTGATTAAGGAAGTTGCAGAATTGATATTAGCAAAGTTTAGATCTTGCCAGCGTGTCATCGGCAACCCAAAGGTGAACAATGTGAAGTGCTACTTGCTGAGGTACCATGTTCTTCATTTTTGAACCCTAATTTCAGAAATTATGGCTGCAAGTTCTTCCGCACCAGTCAAGGGTATGGAGGAGGAGATGAAGCAAATTAAACTGGTGAGAAGTGATGCATGTGCACCTCCTAACTTTCGAGCCATTCCTGAAAGTGCAATTTTGGGTGATCTGAATGGAGCCCTCTCATCTATTCCACCAAAGGTACTTATGATTCACGATGTTAGATCTTGTTACATAGTAAAGATTGGTGAAGTAGGTGATAATGAATTAAGGGAATCCTATAACAAGTTGTGTGAAAATGGAGTTCTGAAGGACAAATTCAAGCATTTAGCTGACAAAGGGTTAACTCGTGCCCTATATTTTCTACTAGACTTCAAAGGCGAATGGATTAAGGTTTGTCTAAGCTGAGTTCATAATATGCATATTTAGCTAGACAATGGACCAGTTAGGATCACTAAAGAAATTATTCATTGAGTAACTAGATATCTTGTTGTTAGTAGAAAATGAATGATGAGAGACCAAAGTAAAGAAGAAATAACAGCTAACACAGGAGCTGTCTGGAATAACAGAGGTATGACTATCTCTACAATTGAAGATTTAGAACTTGACTTTGGAGTGAGAGTGGTTGCACATAAGTTCTATTAGTTGAGCTGACTGGATAGTCTTCCCTGCACAGCTATGGACCAAGCATGGAAGATAGTTAAGAAGAATCACACCTACGACCTTGTTGAGTTGCAATTGACACAACTAGCCGAGAACCTATTATCGATCAGAAAAGCTAAGATCTCATCATGTAAGTTTGGTTCTTTACCAATCTGCATATTCTTCTATGTACAGAAGTCATTTCCTACATTGGGAAATATTGTTTGGAAGAAGGATAGACCTATTACTGTGCAGATTAGTGAATGTATTCAGAAATTAGGCAATAATTTCAATAGTATTATGGGCAACTACTTTGTGGAATTCAAAAAGAGAATGAGGTTGAGATCTAGAATTCCTAGTTCACTTTTGGAAAAGCACTATGTGGAGATATGTTTTCTAGTCGACACAGATTACACATACATTTAGGCTGTGACACCTAGGGTATCATGGCTAGAGCCTGGTGGAACCCATGTCGACAAAGTGACTTAAATCCATTCTTGTTCAGGGAAGTAATTATTCACATATGTTTATTTTCTATAGCTTCTATTTTCTATCATCTTTGCATTATCAAAGTATTATCATTCATTCACTTTTATATGTCTCATGGTTTAATGTTTTGAGATTCTCATTGTCCTATAATCATTTTTCTTAAAGGGGGATTTAGGAGTTTGATTTTATGAATTTCCTTTCTTAAAGACACAATGTAATTGCAATTGATCTTAAATGTGTTTCTGACTAAGTTCAAAGTCTTATGTGTTGTTTTCATATAAATCTTAAATGCAATTAAGGGAATTCTACACATCTTATCGTTGCATTATGAATCTCTAAAATCCGTATTGGTGATAAAAGAAAAGAGATAATATTTTATGAAAAGAATCATATCTTTGGTTTAGTGATGCCTTCAAGTGTTTTAATATTTTAAAAAGGATTGATCATGATTTAATTAATCTTCCATGGGTTTGAATATTTATCATTTTAATGGAATAATGGTGTTTTTATCTATGATTATGATTTTAAGATTACAAGATATTATAGTTTGATTGATAATGATGTGATAAATGAAATTTTCCTTTTCATACACATGAATCTATATATTGTGTCTTAACTCTTATAAAATGACTAGGGTTATCATTATTGTGTAAAAAGAACATATTGAAGAAAGTTGATAGATATAAAATATCTCTTAGAAAAAATTTTATGCTTTGCGAATACGGAGAGGAATTTGAATAGATTGATTATGGAATACATTATTAAGGAAGGTTATATTAATACATGCTTTCTTATGAAGATATTCATGTTATTATATCCATAGATACTAATATATACTTATGATTTCTTTTATCAACCATCATGTGTAAAAGTTATATTGATAATATATTTACTTAATATATAATTTTCATACCATTCATTATTTAAGAAAGACACAGTTAAATGGTATGATTTATATTATTATTATTGTTATTATTATTAAATCAAATCAAAGCTTTTATCGAAATGATAATAAGTAGTTAGCGCAAAGAAAGACTAACCAAAGTTATAATGCTTTGTGTAAATATAAATAAAAGATTATATTATTGATTATGTTAATTTCAAATGCTTTATGATTATTTGAAATTTTTCTTTTATCTATTGACTATTAATATTATAATTATAATTATACCTTTGATCACTACTTTAATATTTAAAACATGACTATTATTGTTAATGTTTTAGGTAGCAAAAGGTGGTGAATACTAAAATGATAATGATGTCGGCATCATTACAAAGGCAGCAAGAAAAGGATAGGGTTGATGAAGACAGCAAGCATGACATGTTTGCACATTCCAAACAAAATAGATGCCTCCATAGCACAATCGCCTACATGATGCAATCCGCTGAATTTCTTCAAACATCCATTAGCGTGATCTATGCAGTAGCGAGTTCCCACGCTGCCACCAATTCTCCATAGCATGATGGTCGCTTGCAGAGGGATCTGTCTACAAAGGTGACAAGGAATAAAGGAGGTAGGTGTCATTTTAAATTCAGATGTTATTTACACCAAAGGAACGTAACTTGGCTAAATGAAAATATGAGCTGAAAATAGAAAACATTATATATATCACGACACCTCCATTATACATTGGTCGCCACCCTCAAAGAAATAAATTTTCTACCTTCAGCATCAAATGCCATTCCACAGTCATAAAACAAAAGAGATGAAAGGCGGTTGGTTATGGAAGTGTGTGAGCGTTCTTAAAATTTTTGCATTAAGTATTATGATAATTTTGACAAACCTTTTGGGAGATATCATTGAGATGACTTATTTGGCCAAGAACCTTGTCATTGTTGTGGTGAACCATCAGAGGCTCATATCCTTTGCTATGCACACCATCAGAGTAGTCTCACAATATCTTTAAAGTGGGTGCTTCTAATATTGACATTACTTGGTGAACGTGAAGAAAAATTATGGATATGGCATTATTGTCTCAAATGTGCACAGAAAGATGGAGTTCCAGAAGCCACTCGAAGAGTAGTAATGTCTGATGCTGCATGGGGATTATCCTTTGGATGAATCTTAGAGATAAGTTTCTCCAATCATGTTGCAGCAAGTAGTGTTGCTAGCTGTGGTCATTCTTCACATAGAGAATGCAAAATGATTGTACCCATGCCAAAGTCTCTGAAAAGATGTCTGTTGAAACAGTTGCTAATAGATATAGCCAGGCTGATTCGGAGGATGATCACGGAATGCATACAATGTTGTGAAGGAATTTATATACAAATCCATTTAGTTGGGCAGGTTAGGATGGAACCGAATCGGTTGAACTGTTATTAAAGAAGGATAGCTTGTTGTCCAAATCATTGTAATGGTTAAAATAGTTAGAAATTTTCACTTATGAATTAGTTTTTAGGGAAAGGGCATGATGTTTTCTCACACCCTTTCATTTTTATATTTATATTCATTCATAAATCTGCAAAATAAAAATAGAATAACATTGAACAAGACATGATGATTGATATGTCAAAATTATGGATGTGATGGAATGAAAGATAATCAAATTTGAAATCTGAATGCAAAGATCCAATACACCATATCTTGTCAAGCAGAGATAAGTCGGTATTTTATTTATTGCGCAATAGTTTCTCATTATTTCTTTACAATCAAGTCCTTCAGATAAATCAATTTAGAATTCTTTAAAGTGATAGTTTTGACTTGCATATAATCAAAATTAAGTTTATATTCTGTATATTCAATTATTTCTTTCTCATTTTCGCATGGTTAAAATCTTATTGATTAAAGTATTGATCAATTAGTCTGTCATCTGAGAAATAGTATTAAATTGAAGTATTGTTTAAACTTTTAGTTATATACGCATCTCATAACACCTTTAAGGTGATAAGCTTTTGTTTTCAAAGCTGTCTCTGAAGTTGAACGTAGGATTGAAGATATATCAAATTTGTTGCCCTTATTGAATTAAAGCACTGGTCTTTCTCATTTGTTGAATTTGGTATAAGGTTTCATTATTTCAAGTTTTGAATTACTCTTTCATTTCATCTAATCCAGTTCATATCTTAATCATATGAGGCAAATATTAAATACATTATATTTCATTAACAAATATATTTTTAGTTTTGTGATCTTATTAACACATTGAGAAGTGGGAGTTGAAGTTATTAGTTATCCGTTATAGGAAACCTCTAAGAAGACTTTGAAGACAAGTTTTAAAGTGCAGGCCCACCAGCCTTGGTTCCATGGAATCAGAATTGTAGGAGGTTGTTGAAACCTCATTCGTTGGCAAATCAATTGTATCTATCTTCATTGGATAAGCGAAATCCATTAGAAGTTGAATTTGTCTATTTGAGCACCAACAGATTGGCGACTCTACTGGGGATCGAGTTGCAAGTAAACTTTACAAGTTTTTTTCTTTTAGACCAGCATAGAGATTCATTAAATTAAGACATTGTGGTGAGTTTTATAATTCAGATTTGATTTAGAATTGATAATTTAATTCAGCTTTTAATCTTTCCTTCTTTATTAAAGCATCTTAGGAATTATTATTTCTTAGATTTTGAAAATTTCAGATTTTACATTTTCAAATATAAAGAAGTAGATGTATGAGCAAATTAAAAAACTTTTAAATCTGATATAATAGAGCTTATAACTTTTATTAAAATTTTCATTGTTTAAAATTTATATGTTTAAACTTAAGCTTCTATTTATATTCTTGTTGCATATACTCTACTGAGGAAGAACCCAAATCACTTAATTTCATTTCCTTCTAAGAAGAGGGTGACAACTCTACAAACATAAAGAAGTGATAAACTTGGTTACATAATTTTGTTATTAATAATTTCCATGTGGGGAAGAAGATCCTTGCATCCAGATCAACTTGAATTAGACTTAAAGCTAAGGAAAGTCAGGACTCCAAGTGTAAAGATGTCTTATGTACCTCGCCTGATGTATCCTGATGAAGAAGACAAAGAATATGCTTGTGAACAATTCCCTAATTCAATCCATCATAGTCATGAGAGTAGTAGTGAAAATCGTAATCCTTGTTTTCAAAGTAATAGAAGAGGACATGAGTCTCAACATGATCCAAATCAGGAAATGATTGAAAAGGAGAAAAGAATTAACAAATGGGATGAAGTTTTCCATGAGATGGCTGAGGTAGGACCAGATAAT
>MU225542.1:1396608-1420394 GCA_018584345.1 Thuja plicata
TTCTTTTTCATCTCCTTATCACCCTCAGGGAAATGGCCAAGTAGAATCTAGCAACAAGAATATAATGAAAATTATCAAAAGGATGTTAGATAATAACAAAAGAGCATGGGATTCAAAGTTACCTCTCACACTTTGGGTGGATAGAATTATAGTTAAGAAATCTACTGGGTATGCTCCATATGAACTTGTTTATGGAAAGAAAGCTCACTTACCACTGAATAATTTGTTGCCAGTGTACAATTTTATGAATGAAGAACAATATGAGGAAGTGGATTTCATAGAAGACAGACTACTACAACTTGTAGAATTGGATGAGATAAGGAATAGAGCTCATGAGAAAAATCAGGAATTGCAACAAAAAGTAAAAGATTTATTTGATAAGAAGACCATAGAAAGGAAATTTCAGGAAGGAGACTTAGTTTTGAGATGGAATGTGAAAGATCAAGACAAGGGTAAACATGGAAAGTTTGATGCTTTATGGATAGGTACTTTTGTCATCATTGGTAAAGGAGGTGAGAATTCTTACATTTTACAAGATTTGGAAGGTTATAATCAAGAACTTCATGTGCATGGTCAGTATCTTAAACCTTTCTTTCATTAAAGATACCAATAGGCAAGTGTTCTTTCTTTTTTTTTTTTTTATATATATACATATATTATCGTTGTATTTTCTAATGGTCTGCTTTCCAGAGATAGCTTGGATCTTGCTATGTTCAAGTATAAACACACATCCCCAAAAAGAGCCACTGGTGGAACCCATGTCGACAAAGTGACTTACATCCAATCTTGTTCAGGGAAGTAATTATTCACATATGTTTATTTTCTATAGCTTCTTTTTTCTATCATCTTTGCATTATCAAAGTATTATCATTCATTCACTTTTATATGTCTCATGGTTTAATGTTTTGGGATTCTCATTGTCCTATAATCAATTTTCTTAAAGGGGGATTTAGGAGTTTGATTTTATGACTTTCCTTCCTTAAAGACACAATGTAATTGCAATTGATCTTAAATGTGTTTCTGACTAAGTTCAAAGTCTTATGTGTTGTTTTCATATAAATCCTAAATGCAATTAAGGGAATTCTACACATCTTATCATTGCATTATGAATCTCTAAAATCCGTATTGGTGATAAAAGCAAAGAGATAATATTTTATGAAAAGAATCATATCTTTGGTTTAGTGATGCCTTCAAGTGTTTTAATATTTTGAAAGGGATTGATCTTGATTTAATTAATCTTCCATGGGTTTGAATATTTATCATTTTAATGGAATAATGGTGTTTTTATCTATGATTATGATTTTAAGATTACAAGATATTATAGTTTGATTGATAATGATGTGATAAATGAAATTTTCCTTTTCATACACATGAATCTATATATTGTGCCTTAACTCTTATAAAATGACTAGGGTTATCATTATTGTGTAAAAAGAACATAAGGAAGAAAGTTGATAGATATAAAATATCTCTTAGAAAATTTGTTATGCTTTGCGAATACAGAGGGGAATTTGAATAGATTGATTATGGAATATGTTATTAAGGAAGGTTATATTAATACATGCTTTCTTATGAAGATATTCATGTTATTATATCCATAGATACTAATATATACTTATGATTTCTTTTATCAACCATCATGTGTAAAAGTTATATTGATAATATATTTACTTAATATATAACTTTCATACCATTCGTTATTTAAGAAAGACACAGTTAAATGGTATTATTATTATTATTATTATTATTATTATTATTATTATTATTATTATTATTATTATTATTATTATTATTATTATTACTATTATTATTATTATTATTATCATTATTTTTATTATTATTAAATCAAATCAAAGCTTTTATCGAAATGATAAGAAGTAGGTAGCGCAAAGAAAGACTAACCAAAGTTATATTGCTTTGTGTAAATATAAATAAAATATTATATTATTGATTATGTTAATTTCAAATGCTTTATGATTATTTGAAATTTTTCTTTTATCTATTGACTATTAATATTATAATTATAATTATACCTTTGATCACTACTTTAATATTTGAAACATGACTATTATTGTTAATGTTTTAGGTAGAAAAAGGTGGTGAATACTAAAATGATAATGATGTCGGCATCATTACGAAGGCGGAAAGAAAAGGATAGGGTCGATGAAGACAGCAAGCACGACATGTTTGCACATTCCAAACAAAATATATGCCTCCATAGCACAGTCGCCTACATGATGCAGTCCGTTGACTTTCTTCAAACATCCATTAGCGTGATCTATGCAGTAGCGAGTTCCCACACTGCCACCAATTCTCCATAGCATGATGGTCACTTGCAGAGGGATCTGTCTACAAAGGCGACAAGGAATAAAGGAGGCAAGTGTCATTTTAAATTCAGAGGTTATTTACACCAAAGGAACGTAACTTGGCTAAATGAAAATATGAGCTGAAAATAGAAAAAATTATATATATCATGCCACCTCCATTATACGGTGGTCTCCACCCTCCAAGCAATAAATTTTCTACCTTCAGCATCAAACGCCATTCCACAGTCATAAAAAAAGGAGATGAAAGACAGCTGGTTATGGCAGTGTGTGAGTGTTCTTAACATTTTCGTATTAAGTATTATGATAATTTTGACAAACCTTTTGGGAGATATCGTCAAGATGACTTATTTCACCAAGAACCTTGTCATTATTGTGGTGAACCATCAGAGGCTCATATCCTTTGCTATGGACACCGTCAAAGTAGTCTCACAATATCTATAAAGTGGGTTCTTCTAATATTGACATTACATGGTGAACGGGAGGAAAAATTATGGATATGGCATCGTTGTCTTAAATGTGTATAGAAAGATGGAGTTCCAAAAGCCGCTCGAAGAGTAGTAATGTCTGATGCTGCAAGGGGATTATCCTTTGGATGAATCTTAGAGCTAAGTTTCTCCAATCATGCTGCAGCAAGTAGTGTTGCTAGCTGTGGTCATTCTTCACATAGAGAATGTAGAATGATTGTACCCATGCCAAAGTCTCTGAAAAGATGTCTATTGAAATAGTTGCTAATAGATATAGCCAGGATGATTCGGAGGATGATCACGGAATGCATACAGTGCTGTGAAGGAATTTATATACAAATCCATTTAGTTGGGCAAGTTAGGATGCAACCGAATCGGTTGAAGTATTATTAAAGAAGGATAGCTTGTTGTCCAAATCATTGTAATAGTTAAAATAGTTAGAAATTGTCAATTATGAATTAGTTTTTAGGGAAAGGGTGTGATGTTTTCTCACACCCTTTCATTTTTATATTAATATTCATTCATAAATCTGCAAAATAAAAAACAAAATAACATTGAACAAGACATGATGATTGATATGTCAAAATTATGGATGTGATGGAATGAAAGATAATCGAATTCGAAAGCTGAATGCAAAGATCCAATACACCATTTCTTGTCAAGCAGAGATAAGTTGGTATTTTATTTATTGCGCAATAGTTTCTCATTATTTCTTTACAATCAAGTCCTTTAGATAAATCAATTTGGAATTATTTAAAGTGATAGTTTCGACTTGGGTATAATCAAATTTAAGTTTATATTCTATATATTCAATTATTTCTTTCTCATTTTCGCATGGTTAAAATCTTATTGATTAAAGTATTGATCAATTAGTCTGTCATCTGAGAAATAGTATTAAATTGAAGTATTGTTTAAACTTTTAGTTATATGCGCATCTCATAACACCTTTAAGGTGATAAGCTTTTATTTTCAAAGTTGACTCTGAAGTTGAACGTAGGATTGAAGATATATCAACTTTGTTGCCCTTACTGAATTAAAGCACTGGTGTTTCTCATTTGTTGAATTTGGTGTAAGGTTTCATTATTTCAAGTTTTGAATTACTCTTTCATTTAATCTAATCCAGTTCATATCTTAATCATATCAAGCAAATATTAAATATCTTATATTTCATTAACAAATATATTTTCAGTTTTGTGATCTTATTAACACATTGAGAAGCAGGAGTTGAAGTTATTAGTTATCCGTTATAGGAAACCTCTAAGAAGACTTTGAAGACAAGTTTTAAAGTGCAGGCCCACCAACCTTGGTTCCATGGAATCAAAATTGTAGGAGGTTGTTGAAAGCTTGTTCTTTGGCAAATCGATTGTATCTATCTTCATTGGATAAGAGAAATCCGTTAGAAGTCCAATCTGTCGATTTGAGCACCAACAGAGCCATTTCCCTATAAATTTAACATTGATGAAACATCAGCAGCTATCACAGCACTCCTAGCAAAGGAGATTGATACAAAAGAAAAGAGATTTAGAAATTATGATGAAGCTAAGGCAAAGATATCTATGAATCTAAAGGCAGGAACCATAGAGAGAAAGAGGAAAAAGATTGTGAAGAATCTAAAGAAAATGGTTGGATTGCCGAGTGATGAGGAGCTAGAGGATGCACCTCTAGGCATATCTACTGGACAAGAAGAAGATATATCTAAAGAAGAAGAAGAAGAAGAAAGAGTAAGTGAATCTGAGGAAGAGATTCTTGTTAAGGCAAAAGGAAAGAAACTAGTAGTAGCCAAGGTAACTAAGCCTAGCCAAGCAAAACCTAAAGTCACCCCTCCCATTGCCAATCGCCCAAGAACAAGGGCATCTACTGCTACATCTCCAATAGTGAAAACAAAAGCATATGCAAAGAAGGTTGGGGAGAGTAGTTCAGGATTAAAGACTAAATTTGCAACAAAGGTTGTGTCGAGCCTACAAGTAAAGAGACCTAGAAGGA
Source organism: Thuja plicata (assembly GCA_018584345.1). Classification (NCBI taxonomy): domain Eukaryota; kingdom Viridiplantae; phylum Streptophyta; class Pinopsida; order Cupressales; family Cupressaceae; genus Thuja; species Thuja plicata. Next base: position 1,401,383 of record MU225542.1, read on the forward strand.
AACTGCATTTGGATCCAGAAAGTGATGAAGAAAAGACTGAAACTGATGAACCCAGCAACATACCAGTAGCACCATTCAAAATACCCACTGATATTAATGAGGTATGTGATAATTTGAGGAATTCTGCAGGGTTATCTGGCTTTAAGCTTATCAAGTATGAAAAATTGAATGTAGAGGATAAGCATAAAGTTTAGGAAGCTCTACTAGATATGATGAGCAATTTCAAGTTAACTCCTATACAGATAGGAAACAATGTGTCGAGTGAACTACATGAGTTTCTATCTAGTAAATGGGAATTCGCACTTACTACTAAGAGACAGATTAGAGAAGGTACATTATCTAAGGTTATCCCTGAGCTGACTAAGAAATAGAGAGATAAATTTATTGAGGAATATAAGCATAAATTTCAACCTAAACTCAGAGGATATGCTATTTTGAAAAATGATATTGAAAGTATAATACAACACAGTACAATGATATGGAAGGAAATATTTGGATTGATAGCTCCACAAAAGTAGAAAACTAATGAAGGAACATATGAACAGAAGGATAAATAAGTTGAAACCACCCCTGCAGCATAGAAAACAAAAGAGCAAATTGCTACTGAGCCTGACAAGACTGAAGCATAACCAAAAGAACAAATAGGCATAGTAAACATTGTTGATCTGACAGTAGACAGTCCAATTGACATCACAATTTATGACTCTAGTAATTTGGATATCGAGGGTCAGGATGAGACGAGAGATACAAGTAGAGAATCGCCTATTAAGGCTATTGAGGCTGAAGGAGAGAAGAGTATATAGAAACCTGAAGATAAAGTTAAACAAAAGGAAGCAGAGAAGGAGAAGACACTTGAACAAGAGGTAAATATACAAAATTCACCTATTTTAGAGGTTGTGAAAATAGTTTTAGATAGTGGAGAGGAGATGAGGGATACTGACAATGAGCCTAAGGAACAAGAGGCAGTGCAAGTGTTGGTTGATTAACCACACTCTGCATCATCCACTCCCACTAGACCTAAAACAGGAGGTATGCCTGATCAACAGGAAATTTTGAATGAATTGAAAGATGCAATGGTGACTACTACTGAAACAGGTAAAGGTATTAAGGAAACAAAGCCGAGTAGTAGCTCACCTAAATTTAAGAGGATGAAACTTATGAAGCAGAAGTCTCCCACTCTTGATGTCACATTAGATGAAGTGATTGTTATTCCACCATGGGATCCCAATATTTTATCTTATGAATAGATTGAGACTCTTCAATAATTACTCAAGAGGAAGAAAAGGTAGGAAGAAATGAAAAGAGAGCAGAAGCAAAAGCAGGTGTTACATGACATCAAGGATATATTTGTAAAAGCTTTTGACATGGAAGATGAAAATCCTCAAGGTCCTATTCTTGAATAGTTAGTTCATATTGTGCAGAAGGTAAATGATGAAAACATTGAATCAAATGAGAAGTTATTGAAATGGTCCGAGAGGAAATTTGAGAACAAAGTACTGGAAAAAATCTTAGGAGAGATTGTGACAAAGCAAGTTGAACTTTCTTCTCTTGTAGAGATTTTGGAGGAAGTTGCAACTAATGTTTATTCTTTGTATAAGAAGTTATGTGATGTTGAATTCTTCACGAAGGATAATCTACAGGCTATAGAGAAATTGCAATTAGACTTGAAGTCAATGCTAGCACTAGCTCCTTACATTTTAACAGATTGACTAATACACAAAGGAGAATAGCCGATCTCATGGCTAAAGATGGTCGAATAAGGGCCAAATTGATTACTATTCAGACCAACCTGATACCTCATCTAGAGGTAATTTAGAAATAACTTTCAATTGCAAAAGAATTGGTTAAGAGAAATGCAGATCTCTCTACTACAGAAAGTTTAGTGAGTCTAGCTGCCGAGCTAGAAGTCAAATTAGAGGTTATGGAGTTTGTTAAGGATAGTTGGGACACTGCATTTGCTTCCACCTCACAACTTCATAAATAGTTTTTGGATAAGTACAACTTAACCCCACCTACAATCAGTGACAAAAAAGGGGGAATATGACAAGGTTACAATGTAAAGAGGAACAGTACAGGTATATTGTAAAAAAAAAATTTGAAGGCATGTATACTATGTAAATTTTTGTATGTAGTATGGAGTACATTCCTAGGGGGAGTACATTGTGTACTTAGGAAACATTTAGGATGGAACGAATCAAAATGATAAGTGTGTTTTTGCCACTAATATCAAAGGGGGAGATTGTTAATCCCTAAGTTTTGTTGATGATTAGTGACCAACACTTAGTCATTTACTTAGGCAGTTTTAGTTGGTTATCACTGTGGCTAAGCTAAAAATTTTCAAGGCCGAGCAAAATTATCGAGAAGGAATACAGGTTGCTGAGTTATATTATGCCGAGCCGAGTAGAATACTTAAGTGTCGAGCAACAGAGATGTTAAGTGCTGAGCATAATAGTTTTTGCATACATGTCGGGATTGATTCAAAATTTGAGGTAAAATGTTCAGGCCGACTTGTATGAGCTGTGGGATGACATAAGTAAGAATTTAATATTTATCTACAGATTTATTTACACATTTAATTGTTTTATCCTATGCATGGCATGGAGCCAATCAGAAAATTAGGATGCCTTGGAGGCATAAATATTAGATCTTGATCATTGATCTAGATCTCGCTAACAGATCCGTAAAGATATATAACATTGCTTCTAATCCTATTATCAAAAAGAGATACATGGAGAGAAGGGTTGTGTGTTCATGAGATATGAACAGTGTGTTATTTAGAGAAGAAGCCTAGATTAAGCAGAGTGACAGAGCAGTGAATAGCAGAGAAAAGACATATCAGATTGTGAGATCACAGAAGGTATTGGAAAGAGAAGATCTGTCATCAGCATCTAAGTGCATAACGAAGGATCACTACTTGAAACATTCTAACATGTGTATCAAGTGAAATCTCTTAACAGAGTGGTTCTAATAGACCTACTTTAAATCTCTTAGTCGAGTGCTTACTTTATTGTAAGTTGAAATCCTTTCACAAGGTAGATTGTACTGATCTTTAGTTCTTAACCGAATAGACCTTTAACCAGGTAGATTGAATTTTTTAATAAAACTCTTGTAGCCCTAATAGACACACTTTATTGCTGCAGTAGTGAAGATTTTTTGGGTGTCATCCCCACCCCATTTTTACCTATTTGGGTTTCTAGGTTACCAAAATCTTGTGTTATGGGTTATATACTTCATGTTATGGATGCTATCTGATGTTAAGTTAAATGCATATATGTATGAATGTGGATCAATTAGTTTTAAGCGAATAATTTTTAAGATCTGATTCACCCCCCCTCTCAAAATCTTGTTTTCCCAATATTGTACTTCCAACACATAGCACAAGGGAAAACTCAAAATTCTTCCATGCATTTGGAAACCAATTTTCCCATATCTCGCTCACTCTTCCTATCCATACTCTTAGAATCCAAATTGTGCATATAAAAACTAACCATGATACAATAGTTAAGCCTCTTTATATTTAAATGAAATAAACCAAGGAGTATGATCAGAAAAATTGACTGTAAGCTATATAATTGAAATCATGAACATTATACAATCATCAGGCAGTACAAATTTAATATCAACATATGTGTAGTCTCGGAACTGTCCATTTATAATTCTTCAGGAACACATGTATATATTATAGAAATCAAAAAGGTGTTGGAGCGATGTTAAACCTATTTATTTTTAAATGGAATGCACCAAAGACTATCATCACAAAAAAAACCTCTTTATATTTAATATCAGCATATGTGTAGTCTCAAAACTGTCCATTTTTTATTCTTCAAGAACACAGGTATATATGACGGCAAGAAAAAAGTAGTTGTTGGAGTGATTTTAAACCTCTTTATAATTAAATGGAATACACCAAGGAGTATCATGAGAAAAAATTAAACCTCTTTATATTTAATATCATCATATGTGTAGTCTCAAAAGTGTCCATTTTTTATTCTTCGTGAACACATGTATATATGATGCCAAGCAAAAAGTAGTAATTTCAAAAACTATATCTGGTCCATTTAATATATGATAACAAAATTCTAAAATACCTATCTTTGTAATCATCAAGTAATTATGTTGGGCAGAGAAACCATATATAAACTATGACAATAGTTTATAAGAATTAAAAATGGGCAATTCTGATACTTTGCCATTAGAACACATGCTTTGATTATGGGCATTATAGCAATATAATTGATCAAGTGTAATTGATAAAAATAAATTTATCTTCATCACTTGGTACTCCTTGGTGTATATCACTTAAATGCAATAGAGCTAACAAATTAAATATGTATAGACATATAATATGGAACAAATCATGTCAATCACGAACAATACACAATCATCAACCAGTAGACAGTAATATCATCATATGTCAACTATGACAACACTTTATAAGAACTAAAAATGGACAATTCTGATACTTTTCCATTTGAACACATGATTTGAGTATGAGCATTACAACAGTACAATTGATCAAGTGTAATTGATCAAAATAAATTAATCTTCATCACTTTGTACTCCTTGGTGTATCTCATTTAAATACAACATGGAAAAAAAATTAAAGATGTATAGACATATAACATGGAGTAAATAATGTCAATCACAAATAGTGTACAATGATCATCTTATAGATAGTAATCTCAGCATATGTAAACAATTACTATAATTTATAAGTACTAAAAATGGACAATTCTGATACTTTTCCATTTGAACACATGATTTGAGTATGAGCATTACAATACTATAATTGATCAAGTGTAATTGATCTTCATCACTTGGTACTCCTTGGTGTATCTCATTTAAATGTAATATGGCTAACAAATTACAGATGTATAGACATATAACATGGAACAAAAGATGTCAATCATGACCAGTATACAATCATCATCTATTAGACAGTAATATTAGCATATGTAAACAATGACAACAGTTTATAAGAACTAAAAATGGACAATTCTGATACTTTTCCATTATAATAGTACAAATTTTCAAGTGTAATTGATAAAAATAAATTGACCTTCATCACTTGGTACCCCTTGGTGTATCTCATTTAAATGAAAAAAAGACTAACAAATTAATGAGGTACCGACATATAACATAGAACAAATGATGTCAATCATGAACAATATAGAATCATTATCTAGTAGAGATTAATATTAGCATATGTAAACTATGACAACAGTTAATAGACAATAATATCAGCATTGTTCCAGATTATAATAGAAAGGAGTAGCTACCATGTGTGTGGCCAAGGAGAGGCTACTATGTGTGTGTGGCCAATGATAGTAGCATGGTTGTATCAATGTGTTTGAAATTAACATTTGATAGCATGAACTGTATGTGTGTGTATGAATATAGGAAAGCTAAAAGGGCTTAATAATGATAACTACAAAACCCTCCAACATGGGTTTCTTAGATTGTTCAAATATTTGTGCATGGGCTCTAAATTTAAATAATGAAACAACAAAGAGGAGAAAAAATGATAGTGAAATCATTTTCCACACAGACAGATATTGTTAATGTCAAATGATAATCAAATTCTAATGTCAAACACATTAATTCAACCATAATAACTATATACCTCTAGCCAACAATGACAAGATATAGACATAAAGCATGGAACAAATGATGCCAATCACAAACAGTATACAATCATCATAAACTAGACAGTAATATTAGCATATGTGAACTATGAGAATAATTATTAAGAACTAAAAATGGATGGTTCTGATACTTTTCTTGGTCAACTTTTGTTGGTCTTCATCACTTGGTACTCCTTGGTGTATCTCATTTAAATTTTCTATTGTAACAGGGCTAACAAATTAAAGATGTATAGACATATAACATGGAACAAATGATGTCATTCATGAACAATATACAATCATCACCCATTAGACAGTAATATCAACATATGTCAACCAACAGAATGTAAATGTTCTAAATATTATAAGCATTAGAACACTACACAAATATTGTAATAACAAAACAATGTCAAGCATTGATTATCAATTGTATCTTGCTGATATAATATGTATCTTGGCTAGCCTTTCCAATTAACAACTATGTTTAACCTTTCCAATGTTTTAACTTAAAGATATAAACTAACACCAAATCAACTAGAGTTGTCCAAATTTCATTTTAATGTACTCGACACTCTCCTCTTCACTCATTCTCAAGAACCCTTTGCATCTTTTAGGTTCAACCAAGAAAGTGTCATATGCCTTCAGCATGGTACCCTAACTCATTTTAGGGATGCCTTTCAGGGTGTCATACACAATATCTAAAACATTATCCAAATCAAATTTATCAACTTTGATAAGTTGAGGCGCAACGAGGCCTTCTTGTAGTTTTTTATAGTTTTAGAAATGACGTCCAAGGAACCATCCATGCTTTCCTTCTTCCTCTTTTCCCTCCTTGATGATGATGTTGAAGTATTTTTTCTACCACTTGCACTAAACTGATTGAAATGATAGATGTCATCATCCAAATCAGTTGTACTCTCAAGAGGTGTATCGATAGCGATATCCTCTTTGTAATCCTCATCAACACCCTCATCACTAGGGTGGCCTTCTTCTATCTCTTGTGTCATTGTACTTGTGCTACCTCCAGCTATGTCATTACCCACAATGAAGGTTGAGTCATTGGAGTAATGGAAGGGTTGCCTCTTATACACTTTAGCATTTTTTAATTTCTTTTTTGTGAAAGTAGGAATAATGAATGAATTAAGATCTTTACCTTTTATTAGTAACTTAATAAAAATCCAATATTACTTAAATCAAAAGATTAGATAGACAATGCTACCTTCAACAGCTCCTCAAAAACCCTCTCATCAACATCCATGAATTGAGTAGTCTCATTCCATGCAAAACCACTCGTATTTCTTAACTCTTTCATAACCCTATAACCTTGCTTCCATATGTAATCACCTAAAAATGGTCACCTAAACCCTAGACCCCCAATCTCAGCAATTAATCAAGAAACCCTAATCTTGATCATTCTAAGTCCTAAATCAAATAGGCAATTCATCACAGTCAAACTGATCTGACCTAAACCCTAGGTCATAATCGATCATCTTACTTGATTAATTAATTAATTCCTAAAATCACACTACATTGGCAAATAAACATTATGTTAATTATTTAATTAATATTCTGATATATTAATTAAATAAAAATTACAAAATTGTCAATTAAATCAAAAAGGAATTAAATTAATTATAGAAACATAAATATGCATCCAAAATCAATTAATTTGTTAAAAATGCATATGACATCATCAAATCCAGTCAACTGATTTATCAAAATGGAAACAATCCAGTTCCACTCAGTTAATTGATTCTCCACTGTTTATCATTTTGGAAACATTTTAGTTAACTGTGAACTGATTTTGGAAGTTTCTGAAATAACTGATCAGTCAGTTCAGTCAACTGACTCTCTCGACCAATCGAATCACTTGCACATGGATTGTACTTCTTCAAACAAATCTAAGCCATTCTTTTTGTTCAATCTCGACTGTCGATTCGAGAGAGATTTCTATAAAAGAGAAACTCTTTTCCTTCACAAAGGATCCTAATCTTTTATCTAAAGTTATTATACTACATTCTATCTTATCTTTCTTGCATGTTTTATCTTTTATTTAATATTTGTTGTTTATTAATTTCAAGCAAATCAATCTAATTTAGATCACACTTTATTTTGGGTTTAAAACTAAATATCTCATACTTTCAATTTGGTGCTCTAAAACTGAATCCTAACTAGCTTGGATTAATAGCAATCTGTATTTGCATTTTTATTTAGATTAATCAATAGTTTACTCTCAACATATAGCTTTTTAAATCCTTCATTTAGGTCTTCGGTGTAGTCACTGAGCTTGCAATGACCTGAGAGCAAGCTCATACTCCTGCCTTCTAGAAGGCAATAGGTCGACTTTTTCAGACATGCATGATGAATGAATCCATATTCATTCCTGTATGCAGATGAAGTATAATGACCATGTTGAAGTGTACTGCTAAATTAGAGGCCCACATTTAGCTAGCACATTTCTGGCACCCACCGTGGGGCATCCATGTTCCTTCTGGTGATCTTGACAATGTTGAGCCTATCCATGAGCATCATGTATCATGACATTCATTATCCTTTCCATCAGGCTATTCATTTTATCTCATCCATGACACCCTTTCAGGATCTTGCTTATCCCAAGCCTATCTTCCCCATCTCTGTGCATTCCTACCATAATCCAAACATTCACTTATAGCCTCCATCATCCTTTATCCTAATTGTGCTATCATAGCTATATCCTATCCTATCTACTTGACCCATTGGTCTTGATCTAAATGAAGAAAAAAATAATGTAAAATTATTTCTTAGAAGTCTCTTGACATGTCCATTCTTTTGGACCGCATGCTTTTCATGACATCAGGTCATTATCCTATATGCTATCCAGCACCGCTCCATGAGCCTACATTGCTATATTCTTTTTTCCCTATCTTGGGTAATCTTGAGGAGACTATCTTTGAGGGTCACATTCACCCTCTTCATCCATCATTGTCTATTCACCTCATCCATCAACTTTCTAATCCATCTGTAATGATCTCTACTTTGCTAGACATTGGGGGCAAACCAATGTGATCTTTCTTGAGAATGGTTAATCTCTGAAAAAATCTAAAAATTGGAAAAAGTCCTAAAAAAATGATCATCTTGGTGAAAACCTAGCAATGGGCATCTTGATGTATCAATCAAAAAAATCAAAAAATGGAAAAATACAAAAATATTGAAAAAGAAGAAAAAGTGCCTTGGTGAAAACCTGGTAAACAGGCACCATGGTAGCAAAAATAGAATCTCTACCAAGAAGGTGAAAACCTGGTAAATAGGTGCCTCTTGTACTCCACACTCCATCTATCAATTCTCAATCTTGGCATCAATCCTTTGCTTCTATTTGTACATATCTTTTAGTCACTTTCATGACACTTTGGTTCTTCTGAGAACCCTCCTGGCTTGAAATCGATCCAGAGTCATAACCTGGGGGCAATCAAATCATATTTGTCCTCGCAGCATGAGTCAAGTTAGTTATTGTCATTTTCTACTTGGGGCATGGGTCCCCAATTTGATCACACCTTTGGTTTACACCAAAGTTAGTAATCTTGTCATTTCTGAAGGACAAATCACTACTGACGCAAGAAAGTGTTTCTGAACACCATGATCAACAGTGTTTCTTAAGACTATCTTTGGACACATCTGTGTTTCTTAACACACATTGGATATCACAAACGTAAACAGCAGATTGATAGCAATCAAACACATCACACTCACAAGCACAACGGTGTTTCTCAACACCTCATACATATACACATCCAAAAACTTTGAAACTGGCTGAAGTATGCTGAACTTCTATTTGTATGATGTTTGTTTTCATTGATTTTTTTAATCTTTTATTTGTCTACTTCTTGTTGGTGTGGTTCCGATGATCCAGAAATGTCAAATAATCAGGGTGTATGTGATAAGAGCTCCTGCATTATGGTAGAAAAGCCTCACATCCCTTGATTTTGTTTATTTGTACGCCAAGGTGAGGTTGGTACTATCTCCTTGTTTGTTATTTATCTATTTTTTTACACAAGCATGCACTCATGGTTATCTTGGCTTTGAATGCCTAGATACTGGTGTACTCCTGCAACATCAACTAGAAACAATGTTCAGGTCATCTCAGCTGTTGTGCCTCGATGCTTATGTTAGTTTCCCATATCTTATCTGATGAAATTCATATTCATATTCTTATGGTCGCAGTGGCACCAATAAGGAATGTATCGACTTTGATGTTCCAAAAATGCTCAATGATGAAAATTTTCAATGTTAAAGCTCAGTGACTACACCTTAGGTTGCATTCATGTTAGTCTTGCATCTGCATCTACATCTGCATCTGCATAGTGTTGAAAGCAGCATAATAACTTTATCTCTATCCAATGTACAGGATCTGAGATTCTAATTGATCAATCTTCCCATCGTCAAGTGGTCATGATACCCCTCACTAATTCAACTATCCTGATTCTATTTTCAAGATCAAAATCGAAATCTAGATTTGACCACTCACACAACTAATAGAAATCTCTCATGATTTTCTTCTCATCAATCCATGTATCTTACTTTTGGTCAATCTTGGTCAACATGACCTCTCATCAAGTACAGATTCTATCCTAACCACATGGGACCTCTTTCTAATCAAATCAGTTTCTTCCTAAATTGTCTAATCAATCAAATTGCTTCTCATCACTGGGGCATCTAGCCATATTTTGATTTCACTCTCGAGGGGGCAGGATCTGGACATCAACATTCCAGTGATCACATCCTCAATCATAACCCCATCGCTTGGGGCATCTCAGCTTCATCGTATCAAATCAAGTTGAGATCATTTTAAATCAAAGGCAACCTAATCAATGGTCTTATACAGTGGTGAATACACTCGAAACTAGACAAGATCGGTCTTATACGGGCTATTCATTATTGAAACCAGATACATTGATCAAATTGGCTTCATCGCTTCAAATCAAGTCAATTTACTTGCTAATCAAATCTCTTAACGGTAATCAGTTTCATCGCTTCAAATCAAACTAGTTATTCATTCAAACCAATCAAAAAGGTTTAAGAGTTCCTGACAAATGTTTAGCTTCAATGCTTCAAACCAAACTGAGCATTCTATTTTATATCTTTTGATTGATCTTCATCCAATCAAGCTTGAAGTCGGTCTTCTTCAAAAGAATGGTTTCATCGCTTCAAATCAAACTATTCTGGGTCCTCTTGCTAACAGGTCTTTGAATCAATGCGCTGATCACACATCAATTCAAAGAGGGGTAAATGTAATCACCTAAAAATGGTCACCTAAACCCTAGACCCCCAATCTCAGCAATTAATCAAGAAACTCTAATCTTGATCATTCTAAGTCCTAAATCAAACAGGCAATTCATCACAGTCGAACTGATCTGACCTAAACCCTAGGTCATAATCGATCACCTTACTTGATTAATTAATTAATTCCTAAAATCACATTACATTGGAAAATAAACATTATGTTAATTATTTAATTGATATTCTGATATATTAATTAAATAAAAATTACAAAATTGTAAATTAAATCAAAAAGGAATTAAATTGATTATAAAAACATAAATGTGCATCCAAAATCAATTAATTCATTAAAAATGCATATGACATCATCAAATCTAGTCAATTGATTTATCAAAATGGAAACAATCCAGTTCCACTCAGTTAACTGATTCTCCACTGTTTATCATTTTGGAAACATTTCAGTTAACTGTGAACTAATTTTGGAAGTTTCCAAAATAATTGATCAGTCAGTTCAGTCAATTGACTCTCTCGACTAATCAAATCACTTGCACATGGATTGTGCTTCTTCAATTGAATTTGAGCCACTCTTTTTGTTCGATCTCGACCGTCGATTCGAGAGAGATTTCTATAAAAGAGAAACTCTTTTCCTTCACAAAGGATCCTAATCTTTTATCTAAAGTTATTATACTGCATTTTATCTTATCTTTCTTGCATGTTTTAGCTTTTATTTAATATCTATTGTTTATTACTTTCAATCAAATCAATCTAATTTAGAGCACACTTTATTTTGGGTTTAAAACTAAATATCTCATACTTTCAATTTGGTGCTCTAAAACTAAATCCTAACTAGCTTGGATTAATAGCAATCTATATTTGCATTTGCATTTAGATTAATCAACAGTTTACTCTCAACATATAGGTTTTTAAATCCTTCGTTTAGGTCTTTGATGTAGTCACTGAGCTTGCAATGACCTGAGAGAAAGCTCATACTCCTGCCTTCTAGAAGGCAATAGGTCAACTCTTTCAAACATGCAGGATGAATGAATCCATATTCATTCCTGTATGCAGCTGAAGTATAATGACCATGTTGAAGTGACCTGCTAAATCAGAGGCCCACATTTAGCTAGCACACCATGTTTTCAGCTTGTCCTTGAAATTTTCCTTTGGCAGATTGAGGTTCATATCCCCATTGAACCTCTTCTCAATGGCATTCCACACTTCTTTTTTGAAGCCCCCTTCACCTTTTCTTCCAAGCTGAACTTTTTTGTGGAGCAAGTCTAGAAACTTGTGTTCCATTTCTCGTGTCCATATAACATTTTTTGAAGAAGAAGATATATAGCTCACATGAAAGTTGTCATCCATTCTCATCATGAGTTCCATGTATGACATCGCCTACACCTGTTGTTCATAAAGTGAATTCAAGAGGTATAGACATATTACATGTAACATAATGATCCCAAGCAAACTGTAGGTATAAAAAATTGAAATTTAAAGTAATCATAGGATTGGAATTTAAAGTTGAACCTCTTTAAATTTAAATGGAAAAGAACAAGGAGTATCATGAAAATTAATTTATTTCAACAAATTTTTTGTTGTATTATGGGCTTATGATCTTCATCATTTGGTACTCCTTGCTGCATTCCATTTAAATTTAAAGAGTTAACTTTAAATTGCAATTTTCTAAACTTTGAATGATTTTCTAATGCAACGGGGCTAACAAATTCAAGAGGTATAAACATCTTACCTGTAACAAAATGATTCCAAGCAAAAAGTAGGTATAAACAATTGAAATTTAAATTAATCATAGGATTGCAATTTAAAGTTAAACCTCTTTAAATTTAAATGGAAAAAAATAAGGAGTATCATCAAAATTATTTTGCTTCAACAAATTTTATGTTGTATTGTGGGATTATGATCTTCATGATTTGGTACTCCTTGATGCATTTCATTTAAATTTAAAGAGAGTTAACTTTAAATTGCAAATTTCTAAACTTTGAATGATTTCCTAATGCGACAGGGCTAACAAATTCAAGAGGTGTAGACAATAATTAACTACAAATGAAGATACAAAAAAAGAGAACAAGGAAACTATCATGTATATCATTGTATCTACATACATCACTGTAATCATTGTATCAAATTTATTTTTAATACATATATCATTGTATCTTCTTACATCAGTGTAGTCAAATAAAACACATTGACACATAACAAAGATACATCCCATAAAACTACAACTAATCTTGAGATTTTTGGTCTTCCCACGTCCTACTTGTTATATCATCTCAAAAATTTCCCCAATCATCTCTATCATGCTGACTCAACCCATGTGTCTCAAGAATTGGTACATTTATCCCATCCCAATCATCATCCTCTTCAATATCTACATCGGATGGAACACCGTCCTCTATCATAATGAAGTTATGTGTTATGCAACATGCTAAAACAATACGTGTTTTTATCATGATTGGATAAGACATTTCATGCCTCAGGATAGGAAAAAGTTGCTTTAAAATCCCAAATGTATTCTCTATTTCATTTCTAAGTGAAGAGTGTCAGTGGTTAAACAACTCTTATGGAGTGTTTATTAGGTTTTCTCTTGAAAACTCCTTCAGGTGATAATGTATACACCGATAAGGAGCAATAAATCATGGTACATTTGGATAGCCATCATCGACTAGATAATATTTTTCTACATAAAAAAAGTATATTGTTAAAATGTGAAACAGTTAACGTATTATTCACTATAATACACTATGATTTGGCTTACTCAGAGAAACTACCAATAGATTTGATCTCAAGAGAGCTAAAGCTAAAACATGAATATCTACAATATACCCTTCCCAACTAGCAAGGCAATATTGAAACTTACAATCAAACGAACAGACACCCATAACATTTTATTACAAGTTGCCTTTTTTATCATGATATTTTATTTTGTATGTCAACATCGACAGTGACTGGTATATGGTTTCCATCGATTGCTCCAAAAAAATCCTATAGGAAATTATACGATAATGAAATGTACACTCAACCAGTAATAAGATAAGGATGAACAGTCATATAAGAAATTTGTACTAGTACGAGATTTACCTTGAAGTACGGATCGAAAGGGTCCTTCCCACTAATTTATGGAGGAGTGTTTGGACCAGGTGGTATAAAATTTTCCACATGGAGTGCTAAGACCACCATCAAGACCTTGTGGAAGTACCAAATTAATGTCTCTTCTAAATGCCCAAAGTTATGGGAAATCTTATGATTCCTCAAATTGTGGCCAAGGGTATGGAGGAACATCACTAGTTGTTCTTCTAACATTATGTTTACTGTATCTTTCATGCTTCCTTTTTGCCTTGGGATATTGGCTAGACAAAAGAAGGCTCCTCTACTCATGTGAATTTGGTCATGACTATCCACCTCGTTGGAATGAATAATGTGTTTATAAAAAGGTTTTCATCTCTTTTTTGTTTACCCGTTTGTCTTCTCACTTCTTGTGCAAAAATTTCTTTGGCTACCGCAAGGAAAGTAAGAACAACTATGAGAAGATGAGTGATTGTGGTCTTCCTAACTATGTGTCCTTGAACATTTATATTTTCACTACCATCCATCGACGACCTAAACTATGGACAAAGAAGAGGATTTTAGAGATGAAAGAAACACTAACAGGAAACAAGAGAGAAAGAAAACATAACAAATGCAACAACATGATTATGTTCCATGTAATAAAACTTGTCTAACACTCAAATTTGATCAAAATTTTAACATTATTTAGCCATGTTGCATTAGGTTTTTAGACAAAGTTATATTGGTTATTGGCATCATTCTATTCCATGTTATATGTTTATACCTCTTAAATTTAATGGAATACACCAAGGAGTGCCAAGTCATAAAGATCATAAGCCCACCAAGGTAAAAGTTCTAATAGTTCACATATGCTGATATTACTATCTAATGGATGATGATTGTATATTTTTTGTGTTTAGCATGATTTGTTCCATGTTATATGTCTATACCTCTTTAATTTGTTAACCCTATTGCATTTAAATGAGATACACCAAGGAGTACCAAGTGATGAAGATCAATTACACTTGATCAATTATATTGTTGTAATGCTCATAGTCAAATCATGTGTTCTAATGGAAAAGTATCAGAATTTTCTATTTTTAGTTCTTATAAACTGTTACCATAGTTGACATATGTTGATATTACTATCTAATGGATGATGATTGTCTACTATTCGTGATTGGCATCATTTTTTCCATGATATATTATTGTCTAATACCCAAATCATCGTTGATGATTAGAAAGATAGGTATTTTAGAATTTTTTTTTATAATATACAAATGGAGATGAGAATTCTTCAACCTATCTTTGTAATCATCAATGGTAATTTGGGAAGACCTTGCAAGTATCATAAATGCAGAGAATTTAAAGGCTGATATGCCCAAATCACCATTGATTATTAGAAAGATAGGTATTTTAAAATTTTGTTATCATTTACAAATGGAACTAAATTTAAATGGAATACATCGAGGAGTACCAAGTGACAAAGATCATAATCCCAACAAGATAAAAGTTCTGATAGTTCACATATGCTGATATTAATGTCTACTGGCTGATGATTGTTATAACTATTCATGATTGGCATCATTCTATATTATTGTCTAATACCCAAATCACCATTGATGCTTAGAAAGATAGGCATTTTATAATTTTGTTATCATATACAAATGGAGCTGATAATTGTTCAACCTATCTTTGTAATCATGAATAGTGATTTGGGTAGACCATCTAATCAACCATGCAGAGAATGTAATGGCTGCTCTACCCAAACCACTATTGATGATTAAAAAGATAGGTAATTTAGAATTTTGTTATCATATATAAGTGGAGCTGATATAACTCAAACGTAGGTAAGTTATGATGACCTTTTCAACACTTGTTTTCGGTGAGCTTTTATGCAAAATGCAAAAATAATGAATATATATATTTTTTAAATAGGACATGGGGGAAGATTACAATTACCTACACATCCTAATTTTGTGTATTTAAAATACTGAATATATAGGAGATGTAGTGAAGCATAGAAGATGCAGTGAAGCATGCCACAACAGTATGGAAATCAATATTTGAATTCAAGGAAGATGATAAGGCAGAAACACTGAGCAGAGATCCTCCTGAATAGACCAATGATGACACATTACCCGAGGTATAGACATTTGAAGAGTCTAATGTCAAGAAAATTGCAGTTGAAGTGATGGCATCCTTGCCCCAATCACCTATCCAAAACATATTGTCTCTGAGCAAGGATAAGGTCACATAATCTAAATCATAATCAATAGGAACTGAGCAACAGGCTCCACCTATTACTGGGCCAAGCACAACTGAGTTAAAGATGGACAAGGTAAATGTTACTTCAAGCAGTATTGATTCTTCAATTAATTTTGATTCAATAGTTGGTACAGTAAAGGTCAATGACCTAAATCAATTGAATACTGAGGTACAAGTTGAGGATGGAAAAGATAAGGAAATTGTTCCTTCACCTTATCCCAAGATCAAAGGTAAAGAGAAGGAAGTGAATACTAATGAGATTGATCTTGAAAAGGACATTGTGATTCCAAATTGGGATCTTTCCAACTTGTCTGTAGAACAAATGGATATACTTGGAGAACTATGGAAGAAAAGAGCAGTCCAAAAGAAGCTTCGAGAAGAGAAAAAGAGGAACAAAGTACTTGAAGATATAAAAGTCATATTCTAGGAGACACTACAGATTGAATTCAATGAGAATGACTCCATTATGGACCAACTTGTTGACTTATTCCATAAGTTTAATACAGACTTGAATGGTCAAGAGAAGCTACTTGAGCAAGCAGAAAGAAAGTTTGAAAACAAAGTTCTAGAGAATGTTTCAAAGAAGATTGCAATTGACCAGGTGCATCTAACCAATGTTATTAGCACTCTAGAAACCACCATGACCAATGCAGTAGCACTATTTGTAAAGTTAAGTGATACTTCTAACTTTACTATGGAGATAAAGAACAAGTTAGTTAAAATTGATGCAAATCTAAAGGAAAGTGCAAAGCAGTTGGCACTTGATCCGAGCACAAGCTCAGCACACTTTTTGAAAGTCAAATATCTGATTGATCTACAGGATGAGTTGCTGAGAGAAGAAGAAAGGACTAGAGAGTCTCTTTCAACCATCCAGAGCCAACTCCTACCACACATGGATACAATGTAGAAACGCATCACACATGCAAAGACACACATCCATGACAATAATTTCTCAATTGCAAAACTTATGATAGAGTTTTTAGCTAAGCTATAGATAGAATTGCACATCTTGAAGGTGCTACAGAACAATTGGGACAACACTCTGTCTCAAATTTTGAAGGTACATAGTGATTTCCTATCTTACTTTGGAATTACCTTGTAGATATAGTTTGGCATTTTTGTCAAAAACAAGGGGGGAAGGTCATTGTATATACATTGAGGAAATGCATGTATAGTTGAGTAGAAAAGATATACATTACAAAAAAAAAATTGAAAAAAAAAAGAGAGTCAGTTGGACCTAAGCAGCAGGATAGATGTCAAAACCTGAGCAGATGGTAAGGGGGAGTTTTGACCTCTCAGATTCAGAGTACAATGATAAGTGTTTTTGTCACTAATTCCAAAGGGGGAGATTGTAGACCTTATGTCGAGACATGTTTTCAATTAGTGTCAAAACACTTAGTCATCCAGTATTTCCCAAGTGATCAGTGTGACCCGAGTCATCCAGTATCACCTGAGTGATAAGTGTGACCCGAGTGACCAGCATCGCCCGAGTGGTCAGTATTGCCCGAGTGACCAGTATTGCACGAGTGATCAGCATAATGCCCAAGTATCAATTTATCACCCGAGTAGACTTCTGGACCCGAGTGACAGTATTAGGCCGACTTTTCATATATTATTTTATATCATTATGTCTAATGAAATCTGACTTATGAAGTTATTTGTTTTCGGATAAGATATTTTGTTTATCCAAAGCATGTATGAGAAGAGTATATAGCAGAAGTATATATGTGAATATGATATGGCATATTGATTAGAAGATTGCAGAAATATAAAGCACAACAAAGACTCATCCATCATAGTCAGGTGATTAGTTATAAATCAAAGGATCTTATTCAGTAAATCAGAGTTGCCTAAGCAGATCATCTACTGGCTCATTGTAATAGGTGGATCAGCAAAATCCGCTAACCAGGTGGACCTAACAGTCCTTTTGTAAATCTCTTAACAGATTTGCATTACTTATTATATTGTATCAAATCCTTTAACAAGGTCAACTTAACAGTCCTTATTGCTCCTAATAGGGTAGGTCATCAGAAGTGGTCAATGTAAGCTCTAACAGGCCAAATTTATACTGCAATACTAAATCTTGTGGGTACCATCCCCACCCCATTTTTACTTTCTATTTGGAGGGTTTTTGGGTAACCAAATACTGTGTTATGTGTTATGAATGATTATTTCTTTTCTATGCATGCAATCAGATTACACAATCTTATTAAGGTTAAAGAAGAATAAGTTTTATTGGTTCCTGATTCACCCCCCCTCAGTCACATTGCATACAATATATTTCCAACACTTCCAAGTATCATAAATGCAGAGAATTTAATGGTTGCTATGCCCAAATCACCATTGACTATTAGAAAGATAGGTATTTTAAATTGCTTTTATCATTTACAAATGGAATTGAATTTAAATGGAATACACCTAGGAGTACCAAGTGATAAAGGTCATAATCCCAACAAGATAAAAGTTCTGATAGTTCACATATGCTAATATTACTATCTATTGGCTGATGATTGGTATAACTATTCATGATTGGCATCATTCTATATTACTGTCTAATACCCAAATCACCATTGATGCTTAGAAAGATAGGTATTTTATAATTTTGTTATCATATACAAATGAAGTTGATAATTTTTCAACCTATCTTTGTAATCATGAATGGTGATTTGGGCAGACCATCTAATCAACCATGCAAAGATGTAATGGCTTCTCTACCCAAACCATTATTGATGATTAGAAAGATAGGTAATTTAGAATTTTTTTATCATAAATAAGTGGAGCTGATATAACTCAAACTTAGGTAAGTT
>MU225542.1:1420608-1437077 GCA_018584345.1 Thuja plicata
GTCAAATTTTGATGATTTTTTGTTATTGTCTTTGTATGGAATTTGACACCTTAAAAAGTATTCCTTGACTTCTAGGTATTAACAAAACTCCCTATAGAGATTTTTTGGACAATTGGTAATATATGAAACCCTTCAATCCCTATGTGGGAAGCCAAAAAATTACCACTCAATCCTTGTCATGAGAAATAAAAATATTAGCAAATGCACAGGGAAGCCAAAACATTACGCTCAATCCTTGCCACATATTTTCCAAAATATACTAGTGCTAACAGTATGTCGATCAACAAGAACAACTAAGTTCAACACAATGGTGTAACATGTGTAGAATCCAAGAGAGAAAAAATAGACATATAGTGTCGGAGATACAAGGAGATATTAGTGCATATTGTAACACTGATATGAGAGAGATGCAATGAATGTTTAATGTAAGGGTGCATTAAAACAATGAGCATAAAAGCATGTAATAAAATAATAGTATATGGACCATGCATATAGTAAAATGAAACATAATCAAATCAAAGAAATAATGATATCCATAGTGATCACACAACTAATGTAATGTCAAAATCATTAATACTATATGGATATTCAAAAAAATGATGATAATAGTAACTACATAGATATATCTACATAAGGCAATTGGAAATAAAAGATGCATAATTCTTTCTTACTGCTAAGATGGGCAGCCTGTAGTAATTCAAGTTTGAAAAGAGCATGTCAACATGAAGAATAATGAGAGGTGTCTCATTGAGCAACCATAACATGGAACATCAAATATACATAGAACACTAACGAATAATATTCAAACATTGATGCCTTGAAGACTCATACAAGGACCAAAAGAATAAGAACAATATAATAACAAAATTTTATCCATAGGCCAATCTTGAACAGAATAGATATCAATAGTTGAGGGGAAATTTAATGAGAACCCTACTTTGTTAGAGCAACACCATATCTTGATCTTTCATATTAGGGAAAGGAATTGTTACTAAGGAACATATATAGTTGTTGGGGCAGAATTACTGTAGAGTAGCAGGAACAATAAATAGTTTATGGAACAAAGTCCTACTGGGGATCTTGAAAATAGAGTAAAGACACTCCTTGCCTGAACAATGATGGACATTGAAAGAAAAAGACACATTGAATAAAAGTATATAGTTAGCAGTCAAGACATGTTAAAGTGGAGAGATCATTCATCTTCATGCGATGAAAATCATATAGCAATGAAGACAAGCAGTGATGTGAGTCTAAGAGTGCAGTGCACTTAATGTTGTTACAACATGCTCCAGTGGGTAGTTAAAGACTATTCAAAATAGTGGCAAATGATGAAATGCAATTTATAAAGAAATATATTGCTAGTACATGTAGAGATACTTCATGGTCATTATGTATCACCTCTGACACAATGATTTCATCAAGTAAAACCATATGGTTTTTAAAGATCTAATCAATAGCCGAAAGAGCAACATTCATTATGGAACAAAAGAAAATAAGTAGTCCACTAGAAACCACAAAGAGGTGACAATTATTAATCTTCATCAGAGTATTGTCTTCCTATTCATATCAAAGCTTGAAATTTCTAAAGAGAAAATTTTGTTGATGGATAAAATGTATAAAGAAATGTAAAAGGCACACGCGAAGACCATGTCTGTCCTGACAAAGTAAAATGAGTTTGGATTCCCCTGGCCATTCCTAATAAGGAGCTTTCGGTATCAAAGTACAAGTAACTAAAAAGTTAATTCCATGGACAATAATTTCAGACCCATGGATGATGGAGCAATCAGTTGTCACTAGAAATATAGAAGAATCCATCAGGTATCAAGAACAGTGAAAGTATCAAGAAACCCTTGGGGTTTTTTTTTTTTAAATGTTGTAAGGTGCATATACAAAATATCAAAAGATCCAACCACAAATACCCCATCAAAACCTCAAGATATCCAGTGCTTTAGATTTTACATAAATAAAATCATAGCCGTATGTTTTATAAAGAAAAATACTATAGGGGGTTTCTTTTAGTTTTTTTTCTATGTTATTTCAGGTACCCATTTCAATGTAGTCGAGCTTCAATGTTTAAAATACACGTTTAGTATAGGGTTGCAGCCAACCAAGAACATTTATCCAAATATGAGCCCATGGCCTCATGAGATGTACAGAGAGATTCATGTATATGACAGAAATTAAAGCCCTCTTATTCTCAAGGAAAATGTGCAGGAAGGTGAGGGGTTTGAAGTTTTTATAACAAAGATTTGGTGTTTCCAACTTGAAAGCCACGACATACCAAGAAACAAAAGCAACATATAGATTTTTTTATGTTGTGTTGTATTACATGTGTATATAAAAAGAAAAATGAAGCCTGGGGCCCAAGATTCCAATCATAGATGAAACACATGCAGGAAAATCAAGTATTACCATGTTCTATGCTAGCAAAAATAGGAGAATGTCATTTTTTGGTTATGTAGCAATGTTTGGGACTCTGTGAGAGAACTCACCTTTAGAACATGCACAATTAATCAGTAGTAGAAGAGACTCTAGAAAGCCATACATTGAAACCCTAGTTTTTCTCCATGGTTAGCTACAAAACACAAGTCTCCAGAAGTCTCATGAAAAATAGAAAACAGGAAATGAGTTCCAAGTTAGGGTTTCACCCCCTAATATTTACGGTGGCAAGTGAGTTTTACCAACAAGCATGCCCGGACCCGAAAACTTTATTAATTTTGACTTTAAAAGAGGGGAATTGGAATTTGTAATTCCAATTCCACCTTTTCAAGTGGAAGATTCAAATTTCCAAAATGGGCCAAAATGGGAATTCGAAATGGTCAATTCCAATTCTGGTTGACATTACCAAACTGCATATTTTATTAATTCAGCATTAGAAAATGCCAACTCCAGTCCAATTCCCGTTACCATACAGGGCATTATGGAAATTATAATATTTACATTTCCAAGACTGCAAATATAATTATGTTTTAAGGAATCTACAAAAGATCGATAGGATTAATTTGAAATTTTAAATATTTTTTTATTAGATGAATAAAATAATTGTTCATAAGTGGTTATTTTCAAATAAATTAATTGAAGATTAATTTTGATCAATAGAAATGGGATTATATATTTTTAGAATGTAGATGATTTGTAAAATCTCTATCTAATATTTGATCAGTGAATGAGATGATGTTTAGGTAAAATACTTCTCAACATAATTCCTCCAGAATTAACTTGAAGAAGTCATTATGATATTACTATTAGGATTCAACTATATAGTTCGTTCACCTATGTTTCATGAGTAGTTGTTCACAATTACTCATTTCTCATGAGAATGAATGCTATGCTTAGCAGTCATTGCATCTAGGTGTTGCTCACAAGTATTGGACCTTTCAAGGAGGTCCTCTGTCCCAATCCTATTCCAACTCAACCGCATTTAGCATGGAGTTTACCCCCAAGGTTAAGCCCACTTAGCTTGCTACCCTATTTACAAAACCTTAAGCAAGAATTCTGCCTCATGAACTATTCATTATAGAGCTCCTTTAGCTCACAAATTGATATGTAAGACATATTTTCCACAAGTCAAATTTTATAATTTTAAAGTTAAACTCATTGACTTATATTAAAATGAAACAAATTCTTACTATGTAATATATAGAGTAAGAATTTCCTCTAATTCAAATACCCTACAAACAAACTAGGCTACTATAATACAATTATAATGTTTTCTACAATTTCACACTGAAATGTTCTCAAACCTGCTTTGCTTATAGTCTTATTTTATTCCAATTACCTCAATCATCGCATCATCAAGTACTATTATTTGCTGTATCTTTTCCAATTATATATAAAAAGCCGTGCCACGCAACTACCTCAAGACTTTTATGCTGAAGTACACTTAATGCTATAATTTTTATATATTTTTTATAATTATTGTATTTTGTCAATAATAATTTACTAATTACTTCCATAGTATATCCTTTTCCTACTTTTTAAGATTAACAGTAAAAACCTTATCTTGCCTGCTCAGGACAGATCTGGGTATATCTTCATATCAAGATTGAAATTCCTTTTTCATTTGTTTTCTCTAAGATCTTAGATACCCGAGGCTCAGTAATGGGTAATCATAGAGTAGACTGTTGATTTATCATTTTTTTTTTAAAGTTTTGTTTGAAATTTTTTTTAAATGATATTATACATTGTCTAGATTTCTCTGTTTTTTCACCTTATCAAATCAGATCTTAAATTTCCACAATGTTGTATATGTTTAAACTTTGACACAGTCAAATCAAGAAACCCCATTGTGCATCTTTAAATGCTTTTTGGTCTAAGATTCACAAACATGGGTGTTTTTTTACAAGTTTTTACTTACAATGATTATTAGGAAACATAAATTTTCCATGATGATTGTTATAGTTGGATCATCAAAATAGGTGTACATTTGTGGGACAAATTAGTCCAACTTAATTTGAATATGTATACAGCTACTCAAAATTATGCATCAGGCCGATTTTTGGAACCACAAGGCCTCGTCAATTAAAATCACCCCCCCAAAAAAGGGTCATTCGCCTGAAACTAATTCTACAAAATTTAACACAAGTGCAAATTATTTGATTTCAATGGTGATGATGAACAAACTTGAGCAGTCTGCAAGATCAATACCAATTGACACCAAAATCTCAAAACCCAACAACCGTTTCTATAAAAAAACATGAGCTAGAAACAGGTTTTCACCTTATACCTTAGCTTATGAATACATAATTATACAGCTCAGATAATTATCTACAAAACACTAGTTAAACAGAACCCCCTTGTTCTGATTTTCTGCTTCTAGGATGTGCTATCATAACAAACACCTTGAAAACATGGAAGATTTTACTAAATGACTTGTACTTTCTCAAACTTGATCTTCTCACCCCTTTGAGCCAACAATTCTTAGGCAGTTGAACTTGAGGCTCCTCCGCCTTGGAATTTAACAGAGTTGAAACATCATAATATTCTTCCCACAATACATCCATTTGCTCTGCCTCTGTTCCGTCTAATGACAGATTTCTGCCCCTCAAATTCACACCATGGCTTTCATCCAATGACAGATTTCTGCTCCTTAATTTCATTCCATGGTGTTCATCAAAAGAACTCTGTTCACTCTCTTCTCCATTGCATGTTATCACCTTCTCACTTAGCAATTCATGAGCAGCATTTGTTGAAGCCATGAGATCCATCATTATGCACAACACAATAATAAGAATTTTCCTCACATACCTGCAAATATGATTAAAAGCAGTGACACCCACTTTCATAGATTTATATATACGATTTATAATTTTGGGTCAACATGATGTGACTTTAATGGGTAAAGCAGGTGTCAAATCATTCGTTTTCAAAATATTTAGACCAGATTCCCTGAAATGGGGTTGGATTGGGATGACTTTGGACATTTCAGTGGTAGAAGGTAAGATGATGACAAAAATCTAAATGTTGTTGCGATGATTTCGGATAATTGGGTTGCCATCAGCTTGGCTCATGTGAGGAGTTGCTGGGATTCCTTTCAAGCCACTTTCAAATGTTGCTTCTCCAAACACAACTTTGAAAAATGTGCCCTAACACACTGTAAGGGTGAAATTACCATACTTGAATTCTCAATTTTTTTTGAAAAAAAGTGTATAGTGTTGTATTGAATTTAGTTTATAGTATTTTTTTTTGTTTTTTTATATGGATAAATGGGCTGATGTCGAGATTTAATTATTATTATTTGTTAAGATTAAGTAGATTCGAATACAAGACCTTTCAAATTAAAGGCTTACAACTTTACTGTTGCCCTATTGGTTGTTGCCTTAGTTTATAGTTTATTATTATTAGTATTTATCTTTATTTTATTTTTATTAGCTTTTATTCTTTGTTTTAAGATCATTATTTTATAATTTCAAACCATCTTCATGTGGTTCAAAATTGATCTATGTTATTTTTAAAGAGATGTATGAACTTTAAATTTTAAATTATCAGATTAAAACTTTAACTTTCTCACCCTAGTAATAATTAAAGATCAACTATCACGTATTTTATGTAAAATATAATTATTTCATAGTATTTAATAACATTTAATGTATACTTAATTTTGTAAGGGTATATAAGTAGTACACATGATGACTTTAAAAGGCAATTTAAGAATTAAATCATCATTATTGTTTAGGTCTCCCACATGTTTGCAAATGTTGTGTTTGATGTTTCTCATTATTGTTAATTTGGCCCACGAAGAGGTTTGAAGTAGGAGGGCTTATGTAGTCATAGATGGAGGATCTAATAAACAATCATTTGGCTATTGGATCAATGTAATCACACAAGGTGTATACACAACAATAACTGTATTGATTCAACATAAAATACATAGATAGCCTTTGTAAGAACTCAAGCATGAATTACAATAATATACAAGCACAAACACGAGTATGACTCCTTAACAATATCCTCAAAGCATGTTTACAAACATTGTATTTGATGTTCCTCATTGTTGTTAATTTTCTGTAGTCATCTACATGTTTACAAATATTGTATTTGATGTTTCTCAATGTTGTTAATTTGGTCATCTAGAGGTTTGAACTATGAGAGCTTATGTAATCATAAATGGAGGACCTAATTAACAATCATCTGACTATCTAGTATTAACACAAAATATTTAAAATTATACAATATAAACACACAAGACGTATATAGAACATTACTTTTATTGATCCAATATAAAATGCATATCCTTGCCACATGGACTTACAATCAGTATAAGAACTCAAGGATGAATTACAATTAAATACAAGAAAAAACAATTGTATGGATCCTAAATTTATATCCTCAAAAAAAATATTCAATGTGGTACTTTCTAATTTTTACTATACTCTTCATTTTCTATTGAACTTCAACATAAAAGAAAATATATTTTAACACAAAATTGATGAAATTTTATAGTAAATAAAGATAAAATGTGTTATGTTCATCAACCAATATTTGTTACATTGTCATGTGCACATGTGCCAAGATTATGGGTCCATCATTAAATGGTTTCTCCTTTGATTTAACTAAGGAAAATTGTATATGATGCCTCTTATGATGCGTGTGGTGTGATGCATGCATTACAACTCAATGTAGCCTTAACAAAAAACATTCCTATCACTAATGATCTTATGAATGATATTATCAATGAGAGTGAGTATCAAATATGTGATGTATAGCTAAATGAAGCCTTTCTTAAGTAGGTGTTATGAGTTGCTCTATACTAATCTAAGCTTAAACATTTAGAAATGACATAACATGATAAAATTGTAATCTACATAAAGCTCTAGTGTCAATTTGAAGGAAATATGATGAAAATGCATTACAACCTAGTTGGATTACTATCTAGAACTTTATGTACAAACAATGATGATCATGACAATAATCAACCCTTGCAGTAATAATATGATGACTATGACACTCCTAAGAACTTGTTAAACCAAACAAACATGAGAGAAATGTTTTACATTAATGATAAGAAGTAATCACCATAGTTGGAATAACAAATGCAAATAGTTGCTAATACATCCAACAAACCATACATCAAAACCAAGATATGCTCATCATAAGATGTAGACCGTATGTTAGCATCAATATATCCAACCCAATCCACAATCATAGGGCCATGTATATACACTATCCTACATAAAAGGGTTCTCCAAAATAACAACACATAAATATAGGATTAAAAAAAGCTTCAAGACCCTCAATTCAACAATATAATGAGTACATCCATCAAATGACACATATACAACATAGAACTCTCACTATGTAGGTAATGTCAATTTCGAAAATGATGAAGACATTCAACAATTCACTAATAGAAGAATAAATAAGTACTACGAGGAAAATTTAAACTATATCAATTCTTCAAAATTTTGATAATATTTACTTGTAAAATTCACGATCATGGGTTTATAATAGAAATTTGTTAATTTATTATAACATTTTTAGGAAGAAAGTACGTACTAGAATCAAATATCAATCATTTTTTATATAAATAAGTTGTTGTATACTATTTACATTATATATACAATTATTTTAAAAAGATGGGTAGAAAAGTATTACATCTCAAAAGATAAATATATTTGAATATGAAACAAAAGACTAAATGATTAAAGTGTAAGTTTTAAGTATTATAATCTAATAGAAAATGAAGGTAGGTTAAAATAATCAATTCAGATTGAACATAATTATTTATAATTTTACAATTTAAAGTTGTATTTTTATTTTTATTTATAGAAACAAAATTTTAAGAGATACAAGTTAAAATACTTAGAATTAGTAAACGGTTATTGTATAACTGGTCAAGTATAAATAATAAAGATAATATAATGTTCTTACTAATGTCATCCATTACAATTTAATCCTTCCAAAATTCTAATGTATAAAAAATTAGACCATAATTATGTTTGAATTTGATAGAAAAATAAACAACAAAGATTAAAATCCATATTCTAAACCAACAAGTTAAAGGCATAATGGTAAACCCGTGTTCACGTTCAGAAGGGCTTGGGGTCAAAACGTACTTTCTCCTTATAATCTTGACATAGACTCATATTCAATTACGTAATTTTATAGTCTGCAAATCGATTATTGTTTAATGGACTCCGATTTAAAAGCAGAAGAAAACAAATGCAAAGCTTTGTTTGTCGACCTTCCCCAACCAATTCTTTACATGTTTTGGACTTTAATATATGCCTTCACCACATTTGAATGCGCCTCATGTTCTCACTCAACGTTATGTGCGGCGCTCAACCTCCTCCATTGGGCTGCCATTCACTTTCTCTATTATTTTATATTCAAACATAGGTACCTTTTTAATGGGTTAGGGGAATTTTTTTGTTGAATAGTGTTTTGGTTTTTTTTATTATAATTTTTTGGGGGGGATAGATGTCATTCTACTAATTTTATAAACCAATACAAAATAATGCTTATTGACTTGATAGAATCTAAATATAAATCTTCTCTATTAGGGTTGAATATGGTAGGTGTGATTTAACTAAAATGATTTAGTAGTTGGGTGCCTTAAATTTTAAAGTCATAAAGGAATATATATTTTATGATTAAATTATTATATTTTGATAGATAAGAGGAGATAGGATTCTTACCTGTTTTATATGAAAAAGATTTTACAAAATATGAATGGTCATTAGAAACAAGTTTCTATCACTAATCTAAATATGATTTGTGTTTTAAAAAAATGGATATTATAGACTAGAAAATATATAACCTTGTTTATAGTTAGAATGCGATTTCAAAGAATTCATAATAATGTTCACTTTAAATAACTAGGTAGAAGCGAATTCTTGATTATATCTTGTATATTCCATGAAGGAAAAAGAGTATATAATGTGCCTACTTGTCATTGTCAAGATCTCCTTCTTTTTTAGCCATTACATCCAAGTCCCTCAATCTTAGTACCATCCAAAGTACTTAAAGGATCATCCTAATTCATAAATATTAGGCTCAAACTTAGAAATTGATGCTATACACAACACTCCTCAAAATTTCAAACCTATCGCTAGAAGCTCCTCTATCTTAAAGTTCCAATCATAAGTGACAAACACTTGGATATGCAACCTATAATGCTCCCTCACAAATTGTTTTCCTACATTAACTATAGACAATATTTTGACCCTACGAAGCTTCATATTTTTGAATGAAAATGAGAAGCAACTTTCAAGTAAACTAGGCTCTTTATATCCATTTCCAAGTAATCATTTCCAATTATTTATTTGATTGCCTTTATTGTTAGACTCATTCCTACATTGAAGATGAGGTGTAATATAGTTGCCATGAGTTTCCCCTTGAAGGTTATTTCCCTTTTTAGTGAATGTAGAAAAAGGATTTATTCCATTGTGATGGTAGCTTAGAAGGAACTGAACCCATTTTGTGATAATAGTAGTTAGGTTGTGACTTATGCTTTGCTAGAATCATTGAAGCTATCTTGACAATAAATTCAGTGATTGTAAAATGAATAGATCATACTAATGCTAGTAGCCCTAATGAAAGGGTTCTATTGTATCATTTTAGATGAAAATATTATTAACCACCACTACTCAATGGAGTGATGTGTGCTTTGAGTAATACAATGCCATATTTTTGAGAGGTTTAGCCAATTATGTCACAAACATATATGCATACATATACATGTATGTGTGTGTACATGCACATGTATGCACGCGTGCACACACACACACACTTGTGCATGCATAAGTATATGTATATGTATATGCAAATATAATATATTTGTGTCTGTATATAAATAGGTATGTATGTATGTGAAAAGGACAGGGGTGTTCACCAGTCTAGACATGCAAACTAGAAACCATTTCCAATTCCACTCAGTTTATTAGAAAATAGTCATTTAGGCCCAACTTTAGTCTCCTAAGAGAAATAGGCACTTGGATCAAGATTGTTCTCCTTTGAGTTGAATATGATTGGAAATGATGAAGATGAGAAATGATGTGATAACTAGGTGAAATGCTTTGATAATATTTAACATAAAAAAAAAAGATACAAAATTGAAATTCAACACAAAAGGGTAGATCTAGAAATAAGGCACAAAGAGAAAGCAATAACTATAAATGGGCCTGGAAGTGGTGGACCAATATGCTAGGTTCCTTAGTCTTAATAGGTGTCCTACCGCCTGAAACTTTTAATCTCATATTAGAATGATCCTTAGATCCCTCTCTCCAAAATTTAGAAAAAAAACTAGATAAGTGAGTGAATCAACATAGTCTAGGGGTTCAGCTTGCCTGAAATCTAGAATAGTCTCACTTTGCACTCCGCAACTTTCAATAGTCATATATAAACCTTGCATGCATAAAATAAGGGGAAAGGGATATGTTGTATAAGGGATTATCTAAGACAAATGCTAAGTAGGAATTAACCACCACTATAGCAATGAAGATTAGAAATGAAACTCACATGAGTAGTAGAGTTGGATTGGGTCATGGGTTTGCTTCACATTGCTCTCAAGTTCAACCCTAAGGCTCATACCTATGTGATGCATGTGGTTTATGGGTGATTGGGTGTATCCCTAGAGGATTATTCTTGCCCCAGAAAACCTCTTTTCAAAGTCCAACTTGGAAGCTAAGTAAGACTAAGGTAAGGTGGCTTGTGTGCTAGGATAGGTCACATGGATACCCTTGGTGCAACAAAAAAAATGACGATTAGCAATGGGAGCTTACACCTATTAAGGTGGAGGATGAAAACCTTAAGGGAATGTAGAATTAAGAAATGGTGCATTTATATGATCTTCTTTACTTGAAGCAAAAATAAAGGTTAATGTTTCTTGATAGGAGCTCATGCATGCCTTCATTCATTGAGGAAATCCATAAAATTGATCATGAATGCTCACTTTAATGCTTGAATTTAGATCTCTCCTACACTACCCTGAATATGTCTTATTGCTTTCCTCAATTGAAATTATACCTGAGTACTTATTTATAACATGATTGTAGATTTTATAAATGAGGGAGGAGTGGAGTTTTATTTATAAATACCTTTACAAAAATATGTTGGAAACATTGAAGAAAGATGACTTTGAGGATCATTTTCCTACTCAATAACTTTCTAACTATTTTAGGTTCAAACTTGGGCTAGAAAAGGATGGACTAGGGTTCTAGGTGTCATAGTCTTTTCATTTTAAGCCAAATTTGAGGTTAGTGAGTGTACGATTTGGCTATGAAGGTAGTCACACAAGATCTAGAGGCCAAATGGAAAGTACAATAATAAGAGAGAATGAATATAATAAGAATAAATTGTATTCCTATCAAGAATGCAATAAAAATCAATGGAATTTGATCAATTAGATTGAATTGACTCAAATATAATATGGATTCCATTACATAGTGTTGAAATATTGATGTTGGCATTATTGTCATTAATTTCAAAAATTTTGTACCGGATGGTTGTGCTCTAGGTGATGTATAAAATTGACCTATCCTATGTAGTATTGTCTGGTAACATATCTTGTGGATGGTTATTCTTTCTCTGATAACGGTGATATATCCTTTTCGTATGTCTATAGTATTTGAAATGTGATATGGTGTCTTGTTGATGAGGTATGTGGAGTCGTTCCTCGCTCTGGTCTTGGGAACATTTTTGGCTCACATCAGTTGAAGACGTTTAGTATAGAATTATGAAGATCAATATTTTATTGGTTGTTGGTTTCCAAACATTTCTCTAGATATTATTTTCATTTGATCATTCATGCAGCTTGTCACATAATTTTTGGAATGTTATTCACGTTCCTCTGTTTGGTTGTGAATTTGACAATAACCAAACATGGTCTTGATTGTGGCATTCCTATATGAATTAGAATTCAATATCTTTCAGTAAATTTGTTTTAATGTGTTTATCCTATGTATGTCATATTATGGGTCTTGTGGTAATGTGGAAAGAAGATTGTATGTGCAATAGGTATCTTTTGGGTCCAATGATAGTTTGTTGTGCTTTAATGAATACTTCAATTTTTTTATTCAAGGCGAAATGTTTTGGTTGACCGACTCTTTAAGGAATTATATCATTTCTACTGGTATATATTTAGAATATCTTTTTGGTTTCGTGTAATGAAAATTAAGGTGTGGATGAGGAGGATGTGAAAATGAATTGTGAAATAATGCGAAAGGTTATAATCAGTGAAAGAAGACATAACATAGAGTTTGGAAAAAGTGGTACAAAAGGGTTTTTGCAGATGCTTCTCATCTAGAGTTTTTGCAGATAGTAACAATGCTATTAGCCAGAACTTAATCCATCCATTAGTAGATGCAATTTCCTTAGTTCAAGTTTTGATTGTAAGATTACTTTTGTATTAGGTTGGGATAGTTGGTTTATATATTTAGGGTAGTTAGTCCGACCGAAAGTGAGCCTTACCTATAGCAAGTCTTTGTAAGAATGACCTTAACCGATGTTTATATACATGAGAATCAACTTGTCTCTAGTTTTTCCCATCTTTAGTTTTCAACGTAAATCTAGTGTTCATTGTGTATGGTCTGCTTATATTTTTTCATAGTTATTTCTATTTCATTATCTAATTGGATTTACATTTCTAGTGAATCAATCAAAATTTAAAAATATCTTGGGATAATTGATTCACCCTACTGTCTGTTATGCAAGGTTGTTCAACAATTAGTATTAGATCTTGCTCCCTTGTAGTCATAGCTTAACCACTTGAGGGAGATCTTGGCATGTTGAACAAATGGCTGGAGAATATTATTTTCGATGAAGAAGTGAAGATAATGTCGGATGACATAGAATGTATAGAATCTAAGAATGAAGAGCTAAAAGAAAATCTCATTGAAGTTGTTACCCAAATTTTCCCATTATGAAGATTTTAGCTACAGGTGGAGTAAAATGAGGCTCCCATGAGGGTTGAGCCCAGCCTATGAGATAGAACGTAGTTTCTAATCTTGGTTATGTTTTACAGTCTTTGTCTTGCTCGTGCCCATGCAAAATAATCTAAGTGTTAAAAAAACCTATATATTTGATAAAACCCTAGGTACCTGAGATTTGTTCTAAATCCTTGTTACCTTTTGGGGTGACTTAAGTGCTTCAAATTCCCATGTGCGCATTTATAATTTGCATTAAGTCTCTAAGTCGCGCGATAAAAATAGAATATTCCAAATCATTTGGTGACCCAAAAACTCTCGCTAGTCTCATGATCTCGTGAAAGAAAAATCATATTCCATTATGATCACGACACTCAGCGATGATCGTTGGATCAGATGATGATCAAAGGGGAGTCAGATAATATCTTAATACAAACTAGAGTTGGCAAAGGATCTGGAGATCACGCAACTCAGTGTAATTCCTACCTATAGGTGTGACTTAAGTTCAGAGATGGGTTAAGCTAACAACCTTTCGGTTGGCTGATCTCGTAATTAAAAGGAAATATTCTATCAAGAAACAGAGACTTGGTGACTGCCACCCAATTTAAAGGAGGTTTAACGCTTGTTACATAATCTCATGATAGAGCCAGGGTTAGCGGAAGGTTGGGAGACTTAGCGGCAAAGAGAAAGTATTAACCCGAGGTTATGAGGGATTGAACGGGTAAATAAAATGATCCAGTGGCTACATTTTAAAATGAAAAAGGATTGAAATCTCCACCATCAATACAGATATCCATGCCACATGTGACCGTTAGGATTTAAATATTCAAAGGAAATTCAAATATATGATCTCAGAAGTTATTGCAGAACCAGCTTGTAGAGAGGTAGATAGATCGGCCGACTTCGCAGAAGCATAATTGATGGTGGTAGGAAGGTTTCAGAAACTATATCTGATCGATCAAGGATATTTCTAGGATGCATTTATCAATGAAACTGATAGTGTTAGGGTTTCTGGAAAAAATTCCTATTGTAATTAATTGTAGCCCTAACAAGATCAGATTGACTCCAAGCCTACGTTTTGGGAAGTATATATAGCAGTTTTAAGAGCTTTAGAGCTCAGATTTTTTCTAACTTGGAAATTATCCGTGGCATTCTTTCTACCCTCTTATTTATTTAGTTTGTAATCTTTCATTGATGTTTAGATATCGCAAAGGATTTTTGTGACATTTCTTCTATCCCTGGGCTTTCTTGTCTGAATCTCTCTTACTAAATTAGAGTATATTGAGTGATTTCTATTGAAACATTGGAATCTTTGAGCCCTCTTTCTTTTGCAATAGTGTACACTATTGTGGATGATTTGATTTAGATGAGTTTGTGAATATTCTACAGTCCCCTGTCATTTTGTCTCATTCCTGTGCCGAATTGCAAAATTGGAAGTCTGTTTGCAGGTCATAGTCCGTGTCTACTTATAGTAAATATGCTATTGTTTGTGAAATTACTTCTTTCCCTGAATAGCCTCTATTTGTCTCGGGCCTCTCTATGAAATATTTATGCAAGACTATCTAGGAAGTTGTGTTCTTTTGTTCCAAGGTTTTCATGCTAAGATTAGTAAATATATTATGATTTAGGTCATCTTCAGTGTATCACCTAGTAGGATAATTTGCTTTCAGTTATTTCCCTTTCATGCATTCTTCCTATCCCTTTTCCCTCAAGAATTTACTTTCCTGTTAAGAAGTAAATTTGGGTGACATATCAAGAGGAACCGACCTATAATCCAGAGGTCTCATCTCAGTTAGCAAAAGGTCCCACAACCTTGAGATGATTCCCATGTTACACTAGATTACCAAGACTATGAGAGCTTGGATAAAGGGTGCAAATCTAGGTGTCTAACAGTTCTGGCACGCCCGATGGTACTCCAATAGAGGCTTTCTTAACAGGATTATGCTATTTGTGATATAATGGTTGCATAATAAAGACTTAAAGAGGGTTTCCTATCAAGTATATCTGGCAACTCCATTGGTGAAGAATAGAAGACTCAGTCCTGTTAAAAATTTATGAGAAAATTTGAAACAATAATCTCAAAGCTTTCTGAGTTCACACAGTTGCCTTCCAAAAGGAACTATATAAGATCATCTCAAAGAACACCCCCTACTAGGAGGGTACAGTCTACACCGCCTGATACTTTAGAGAGGAGACCCTGGCCTTTTCATTCCAGAAGAAGAGGAAGATCCCTAACTAGGTAACTACAAAAAGATTCAACTCCGCCCTTAAATACAACTCTCACAGTTGCTACTCAGCAAGTCACAGCTCCTGCAATGGCAAGGCAGTTTGCTTTTGCCCCCTTCAATCAAGGAAGCCCCTTGAACTTTTCTCAACACCATGATGTGCCTCTGGCAGCGCTTAAAAGTCTACCTAATTTCACGGGTGAAGGGCAAACTGTTAGAGTAATTAATTAAGTTACTCTTTAGTGCTTAAGTTTCACTTAGGCAGTTTCTATTTCCTAGAAGTTTCCCTTTTAGGGTTTTGGTATCCTTTATAAGGAATCACCACTTTGTATTTCATATAGAGATTGTAATTCATTATTGTTGTTAATAGAAGATTATTTCTTGCAACATGCTTTTTCAGTCTCTGGCCTATTTGCCACCATAGCTCTCTTTCTCTTCTGTCTTGCTTCTTCTCGTGACAGTGTTTGCGTGCAGGTTTCTTGGGTTGATTTGCAGTTCAGCAAATCTAACATGGTATCAGAGCTATCCTGCTGGTGTCTGTTCGAGTTTCGTTGAAGCATTCGAGGGTTTGCAGATCGCCAGTCTTTTTCTGGCATCTTTATCAGTTTTGGGGGGTCTCTATTTTTGGAGGCATTGTGGACCAAAACCGACCTCACAGTTGAGTCCGGAAGGCCCAAAAACCCCAGGATTGATATAAAATACGTCCATTTTGGACACCGGGGCATCTGGTGAATTTTTTTCGACCTTCAAGGGCCGTACGGCACATTGTTCGAGGCAAAATTTCAAAAACTCAAAAAAAAACTATTGTTTTAATATTTTTTTGTTTTTTTAAACGCCACGCGCAATTTAAAAACAAAACGTGCCACCTCTGCCGCGCTCC
>MU225542.1:1438492-1470282 GCA_018584345.1 Thuja plicata
GGGGTGTTAGAGTAATTAATTAAGTTACTCTTTAGTGCTTAAGTTTCACTTAGGCAGTTTCTATTTCCTAGAAGTTTCCCTTTTAGGGTTTCGGTATCCTTTATAAGGAATCACCGCTTTGTTTTTCTAATAGAGATTGTAATCATTTTATTGTTGTTAATAGAATCTTATTCTTGCAACATGGTTTTCAACTCTCTGGCTTTTTTTCCGCCATAGCTCTCTTTCTCTTCTGTCTTTCTTCTTCTCGTGACAGTGTTTGCATGCAGGTTTCTTGGGTTGATTTGCAGTTCAACAAATCTAACACAAACAACAGCTTTTGAACACATAAGAGACATAACTACTATCTGTAGTATACATAACATCACAGAAGAAAATGTGGCTACCAAGCTATTAGCAGCCTCTTTAAAAGGTAAGGCCTTAGAATGGTTTAGAACTCTTGCTGTTGGTTCCATTAATTTGTGGGATAGATTAGGAGATGCATTAAGTAAATACTTTGAGGATAAATCAGATAACTTATCTCTGGTAGAGAAACTGACAACCATTAAAAGAGCTCCTCAGGAACAAATGACAAACTTCAATAGCAGATTTCTTAAGACATGGAATAGAATTCCCACTTTAGTAAGACCTTCAGCTGATCATGCCTTTCTATTTTTTTAAGAAGTCTAAATAGCAACATTTCTATCATGATTCAATCTATGGGAGGTACTTCATAACCTCAAGCTTTTGACATTGTTGTTAAAGTAGAGAACTGTCTAATACAAGATGGCATGATAGCCCCGAGGCCACCTATGCCCATATTCCCTGACATACAACCAAGCATGCCTTTGAAAATAACTCCAATTCCTCCAATACCCACTATTGTAACACCTCAAGCAAGTACCAGTTATGAGGAAGTAAGGGAGGACCCTTCTCAGGAACTATTAGAATCAAGAAGCAATCAGCAAGAGATGAAGAAATTAATGCAGACTATGAGTAACGAGATGATTAGTATAAAGAAACAAGGACAATGGAGTAGACCCCCTCTTCAACAGCAAAACCAGAGTCCCAATCAACAATATCAAAATCAGGGACAATCCTATCAATAGAATATACCCCAATTTCAAGGAGGTTATCAAGGGAAAAGGAAAACTACAATCAGAGACCATCTCAGACTTATAATCCTACCCCTCTCAATTCTGGAAATCCACTTAGGGATGTAGTCCCAAGTCAAAATAACCTTGCTGCAGAGATGGAGTGGTGCTACCCTTGCAACCAGTCCCATACAACATGCTTAAATGGGAGGGTACACCAAGCATTGATGGTTCAAAGTGCCTCACTTACCCAATCAGAGGTTTCTCCCAATGAACCACCTCCTCACCAGGAGGCACAACATGATGGAACTTCTCTTTTTAATTGGGAGCAACAAGATTTCAATGGAGTAAATGGTGAATCCACCATTGCTGCCAACACCAGGTCTAAAAGAAGAGCTCAAGGCATGGAACAAATAGGAGTTAAGGCTTCTACATCTATAGAATCTTCACCACCCTTTCCTCCGATCATGCTGAAGAAGGCCCCCACCATTCCAGTCAAAGAAAATTGACCTTCTAAGGAGGTTGAGCCTATCATAGCAAAGATACACCAAAGAGTACACACAGCTATACCCTTCTACATAGTGGATAATATGAAGAAAACAAATATCACTATGTCTATGTGGGACTCTTTGGCTATTCCGGGACAACCTGAAATATTGAAGAAAGCAATGACTGAAGAGGTAATTCGTCAGCTGCCTACAATAAAAGAGGTTGTTAAGCCAGTATTGGTTAACACTGATCATAAGGAGGAGATTCCAAGTGGCAACTCCAGGGCTAATACCGTGCAAGGTAGGAACTCAAAACCACCCCTTTTTTATGTATCTTTAATTATTGGAAAATATTTGGTACATAATTGCATGGTAGATAGTGGGGCTACTAGCACTGTTACACCTAAGAAGGTAGTTGACCAAGTAGGTTTGAAATATGAGCCTTTCCAAAAGAAAGTCACCCAACTTGATGGTTCTTCAATGAACATGATAGGTGTAGCTAAGGACACCAGTTTAGTCCTCCATGCAAGCCCCAATTTCTCTATCCTACTTAATATACATAATAGACCTCCCTGTTTTATTTTCTATATGCTTGTCGAGAGAATTTACAGCCAAGATAGGAGGGTATCTTTCCTCTGATTGGTCACACATGCTTTTTCATACAAGGTATGGGACTAAGGTAACTATCGAGTATAAATCATTGGCAGCACACCATGTAGAACCCTATGTGTCCAATATACTTAATGCAAGTTGTCTTGCACTTGATGATGATTACTTCCCAATCATCAGGGAAACAACCACCAAGTTAGAAGGTATCTCAGACATCTATCTAGATGAATTAGAATCTCAGAGACCCTTTGAGGCCCAGGCCAATGTTATTTGGGATGCTAGTTTGGGGTCTTATTTGATTCAAGAAGAAAATTGCATCGAACCAAATCTCTCCAAGTGAAACAAAGGCTTAGAAGATCAATGTGGCCGAGTTTGGGAGCTATACTTTGATGGTGCTAGAAGCAAACATGGAGTTGGTGGTGGTGCAATGCTAGTTTCTCCAAAAGGGGAGAAGTATTATGCTGCCTTTAGGTTTAGTTTCTCCTGCACTAGTAACACCGTTGAATATGAGAGCCTAGTGAATGGGTTGGAATGAGCTAAAAAGAGAGGGATCAAAACCCTAAAGGTATATGGCGACAGCGAGTTGGTTGTCAGCCAAGTAAGAGGGATAAGTGCGACTAAAAGTGATATAATGAGAGCATATAAACATCAAATTTGGGATGCAATTGAATATCTCCATGCTTTCAATATCATCGCAATCCCTAGGAAATTGAATTAGAATGCGGATAGATTAGCTGCTATTGGATCTCAGTATGATATCCCTACAAGAGTTTCAAAAGAGAGGGATCAACAACATATCAAAGTGATTATCAGACCATCTATTCCTGATAATGATATCAATTGGCAGGTCACCCTAGAGTCTGTCTTCAATAGAGATGACCAAGCGTAGAAGAGCAAAGTTGGCCTGGTAGTCCAACAAGAACATTGTACTAAATTAAGGTTAGAACCAGGTAAAAGTCTACAATTTGGTAAGGTAAATACTAATTCAGAAGAACAGGCTTACACCCGATTATTTTAAGAATTCAGTGACATCTTTGCATGGCAATATGAGGACCTCAAAGGGTTTGACCCTACCCTTGCTCAACATACCATTGAATTGGAAGCCAATGCCAAACCGGTCAGGCAGAAGCAAATGCTTGTACATCCTAAGTTAGAACCACTCATGCATAAAGAAGTCCTCAAATTAATACAGAGCGGTATCATCTACCCCATCAAGCACACCAGTTGGGTTTCCAACCCCGTTCCTGTCAGGAAGAAGAATGGTGAGTTAAGGTGACTTTAGAGACCTTAATAGAGTATCCCTAAAGGATCATCATCCATTACCCTCTATGGAGCATATCCTACAAAGTGTCTATGGATCTGAGAGATTTTCATTTTTGGATGGCTATTCGAGATACAATCAGATCCTGGTTCATGAAGATGATCAATATAAGACTATGTTTACAACCAAATGGGGGACCATGGCTTATCAAAAGATGCCCTTTGGTTTTTCTAATGCAGGTGCTACTTTTCAAAAGGAAATGGATATGGCCTTCAAAAGCCTCATGTACAAATTTGTATAGGTTTATTTAGACGACATAACTGTTTATTCTAAACATGCAACATACCATATTAAACACTTGAGGAAAATATTTGAAAGGTGTAGAGAATTTGGGATATCTCTCAATCCCAAGAAATGTGTGTTTGCAGTCTATGAAGGAAAACTATTGGGATATGTAGTATCCAAAAAGGGAATTACAGTAGACCCTGAAAGGATTGTAGCTATCCTAGAGCTACCCTTACCACATCACAAGAAAAGTCTTCAATCTTTCATAGGAAGGATTAACTTTGTCAGACGCTTCTTGCCAAATATTGTAGATCTATTAAAGCCTTTAACAACAATGTTGAAGAAGAATACATCTTTATGTTGGAGCAAAGAAGGGAGGGCTAGTTTTCAAAGAATTAAAGAGTCCCTAATAGAAGCCCCTACCCTGTTGAACCCAAACTTCAGTAAGGATTTTATCCTTTACGCTTATGGAGGATCAGATGCTATTTCTGAAATATTGACCCAAGAAAATTCTGAAGGATTGGAACAACCTATTTCCTTCTTTAGCAAAGGTTTAGAAGAATATGAACAGAGATATTATTTTGTGGAGAAACATGTACTCACTGTAGTGAAGAGCATTAAGAAATTTAGGTATCTGTTAACCCACAGCAAGGTACAACTGAAAGTAACCCATCCTAGTGTCAAGGAATTCTTGCTTTCCAGGGACCTGAATGAAAAAAGAGCTGGTTGGATTACTAAGGTCATGGAATATGACATTAATATCCAAGTCACCAAGTTAGTAAGAGGAATAGGTCTTTGTGAGCATCTGACAGAGGATGAGAGTTCAAAGGGATCAGAGAAAATAGACGCATCCCTAATCGTGCATTCAACAGAGAATCATGCCGAGGTAGCAAGTTGGTTGCCTAACATGATCCATTATTTAAAAATAGGGGAATGCCCTGTGGATCTAAATCCAGAAAAAAGAAGGTACTATAGGTTACAATATGTTCCTTTCGTGCTAATAGATGACATTCTTTTTAGAAAAGATCACAATGGTGTCCTTTTGAGATGCATAGGTTCAGAAAAGATAGTAGATGTCCTATTTGAATTTCATGACGGACCTTCTGGAGGTCACTTCTCTCCTAGGAATACTGCTTTTAAGATCATGAGGGCTGGATACTATTGGCCATCCATCTTCAAGGATAGCCATGATCATGTAAGGAAATGCATTAAATGTGCTATGTTTGTAGGAAAAGAAAAACTTGCAGCCTTGCCCCTTCAACCCATCAGAGTAGAGAAACCTTTCATAAGATGGGGCATAGATTTCATTGGCCTGATCAATCCTCAATCAAGTGTAGGTCATAAATGGGTGATTACTGCAACAGATTGTTTCACTAGATGGACAGAGGTGGTGGCATTAAAGGAAGCAAATGAGAATGTTGTCCTAAGCTTTTATGATGACATAATTCACAGATTTGGTGTCCTTGATTCCATTATTTCAGATAATGCATTAGTGTTTACAAGCCTGAGAGTGACTGAATGGGTAGTCAAAAATGGTGTTTATTTGAATACAAGCTTGAACTACTACCCTCAGGGTAATGGTTTGGCAGAATCAATGAACAAAAACTTGATTAGAATAATCAAGAAAACCCTACAAGAAAATGAAAGAGATTGGCACACCAAACTAAAATTTGTGTTGTGGTTAGACAGAACTACCCTAAAGAAGATCATTGGGAATTCTCCCTACATTTTAGTGTATGGAAAGGAGGCTAAGTTGTCCATTTTAACTAAATTACCAGCCCTGGACTTACCTACTCAGTATGTCTTGTTTGCAGAA
Organism: Thuja plicata; assembly: GCA_018584345.1. Taxonomy (NCBI): domain Eukaryota; kingdom Viridiplantae; phylum Streptophyta; class Pinopsida; order Cupressales; family Cupressaceae; genus Thuja; species Thuja plicata. The sequence goes on from MU225542.1 coordinate 1,444,022, forward strand.
GGGGATCCTTTGCAGATTAGGTATGCTCAGATTATGGAATTGGAAGAACACATAGATAAGTCCATGAAGGATATGGAATTCCACCAGATGTAGACAAAGAAAATCTTTGATAAGAGAGCCAGGACTAGGAGTTTTAAGATTGGAGATATAGTACTCAAATGGGATGAATACAAATCAAAGCCTGGCAGACATACTAAGTTTGATTCCTTCTGGGGAGGTCCATTCATCATCACAAAATGTAAAGAACATAATGCTTTTTAGCTATCAACTCTTGGAGGAGTTCCCTTGCCGATTTTGGTAAATGGATTCCATTTAAAGCCTTGTTTTGAAGTTTGTCCTTCTTTGTAAATATTGTAGATGTTTTTTCTACTCTTTGTTCCTGCTTTCTAGATTAATTTCCTTCTTTCCTTAAAAGTGCTCGTGCATAGTCATTTGTTTCCCCTGCTAGTTTCAATCTACTTTCAAGTTTCTATTTTGATCAAATAATGATTCTATACCCAATGGATATCAAAGGCTACTGGTTCTCAATGTCTAGCAGGAAGACACCCCACAAAAATTGCCAAGAATGTTACCCAAATTTTCCCATTATGAAGATTTTGGCTATAGGTGGAGTAAAATGAGGCTCCCACAAGGGTTGAGCTCAGCCTGTGAGATAGAATGTAGTTTCTTATCTTGGTTATGTTTTACAGTCTTTTCAGTCTCTATCTTGCTTGTGCCCATGCAAAATAATCTAAGTGTTAAAAAAACCTATGTATTTGATAAAACCCTAGTTACCCGAGATTTGTTCTAAATCCTTGTTACCTTTTGGGGTGACTTAAGTGCTTCAAATTCCCATGTGTGCATTTATACACTGCATTAAGTCTCTAAGTCACGTGATAAAAATAGAATATTCCAAATCATCTAGCGACCCGAAAACTCTCGCTAGTCTCATGATCTCGTGAAAGAAAAAGCATATTCCATTCTGATCATGAGACTCAGTGACGATTGTTGGATCGAATGATGATTAAAGGGGAGTAGGATAATCTCTTAATACAAACTAGAGTTGGAAAACAATCTCGAGATCACGTGACTCATTGTAGTTCCTGCCTACAGGTGTGACATAAGTTAAGAGATGGGTTAAGCTAATAGCCTTTCGGTCGGGTGGTCTCGTAATTAAAAGGGAATATTCTATCAAGAAACAGAAACTTGGCAACTACCACCCAATTTAAAGGAGGTTTAACACTTGTCACATAATCTCCTGATAAATCCAAGGTTAGTGAAAGGTTGGGAGACTTAGCGGCAAAGAGAAAGTATTAACCCAAGGTTATGAGGCATTGCTCGGTAAATAAAATGATCCAGTGGCTACATTTTAAAATGAAAAAGGATTGAAATCTCCACCGTGAATACAGATATCCACACCGCTTGCAACCATTATGATTTAAATATTCAAATGAAATTCAAATATCTGATCTCAAAAGTTATTGCAGAACCAGCTTGCAAAGAGGTAGATAGATAGATCGACTGACTTCGCAGAAGAAGAATTAATGGTGGTAGGAAGATTTCAGAAACTATATTTGATTGATCAAGGATATTTCTAGGATGCATTTATGAATGAAAATGACAGTGTTAGGGTTTCTATAAAAAATCTTGTTGTAATTAATTATAACCCTAACAAGATCAGATTGACTCTAAGCCTGTGTGCTAAGGAGTATATATAGCAATTTTAAGAGCTTTAGAGGTCAAAGTTTTTCTGACTTGGAAATTATCCATGGAATTCTTTCTACCCTCTGATTTCTTTAGTTTGTAATCTTTCATTGATGTTTAGATATTGCAAAGGCTTTTTGTGACATGTTTTCTGTCCCTAGGCTTTCTTGTCTGAATCTCTCTTACTAAATTAGAGTATATTGAGTGATTTCTATTGAAACATTGGAATCTTTAAGCCCTCTTTCTTTTGCAATAGTGTGTACTGCTATGGATGATTTGATTTAGATGAGTTTGTGGATATTCTACAGTCCCCTATCATTTTGTCTCATTCCTGTGCCGAATTGCAAAATTGGAAGTCTGTTTGCAGGTCATAGTCCGTGTCTACTTATAGTAAATATGCTATTGTTTGTGAAATTACTTCTTTCCCTAAATAGCCTCTGTTTGTCTTGGGCCTCTCTATGAAATATTTATGCAAGACTATCTAGGAAGTTGTGTTCTTTTGTTCCAAGGTTTTCATGCTGAGATTAGTCAATATATTATGATTTAGGTCATCTTCGGTGTATCACCTAGTAGGATAATTTTCTTTCAGTTATTTCCCTTTCATGCATTCCTTCTATCCCTTTTCCCTCAAGAATTTACTTTCCTGTTAAGAAGCAAATTTTGGTGACATATCAAGAGGAACCGACCTAGAATCTGGAGGTCTTGTCTCGGTTAGCAAAAGGTCCCACAACCTTGAGATGATTCCCATGTTACACTAGATTACCAAGACTATGAGAGCTTGGATAAAGGGTGAAAATCTAGGTGTCTAATAGAAGCTAACACTTGTGTCTCCAAGGTGAGCCAAAATATTTAGCAATTCAAAGCAACACACAAATAGGTGATCCAGGAGCTAAAAGAATCAAAAGAGACTGGAAAATATGAAAATTCAACTGGAAAATTGTAAAAATACTGAAGAATTTCTAAAGGACAACATTAAGAAGAAAATGGAAGAATGGAAGAAGGTTGAAGACACTATCAAATATAAGATGGAAGAATGGAAGAAAACTGCAGAAAAACTCAAAGATACTATGAAGTAGAAGACTGATCAAAATGAGAAGTTGGATCAAAAATTAAGGAAGTTTAGATCTAAAGATATTTTTTGTGAGAGTAGCACTATATTGGACCAACTTCTATCCCTACAGAAAAGGTCACAAGGATAAGGAAGGACTGGGTTTCACTAGTAAATGTTTAGATCAAAAGACCAAAGGTAAAGACAAGGAAGTTAAACTTGAAGAAAAGTCTAAGGTAACAGGAAAGGTAAAAAATTCAAGAACACCTACTAATGTAATCACCTAAAATTGGTCTAGAAAACCTATAGCCCCTATTTCCTATAAATTGGTCTGAATAAATCCTAAATCAAAGACATTCATAAGCTAGACCCTAAACCCTGATTATGAGAGAATTTAATCAAACTTGCTTACATAATTTTAATCCTAACTTGTTGAATCAAATCATCAACCATCAAGCCTAAAATACTCAAATACTTAAAACATTGGATAAATAAATAAAATTCCTAAAGTCCTTTTTAAAACAAAAGAACCCATTCACACATGTGTGAGCACATTGAAAATCAAAATAAAACAAATAAAAAGGGAAAATACCAATTTCATCTTATTCTCCACAAGGTTGACCAACCAAATCACTTGGATCAAGCTCAAATGGATTGAGGGAAGTTGCAAATCCACTATTTCTCATTTCCTTTTTGCCTCTTAATCTCAACCATCCATCTCTTGGGATTTATTATAAAAGGGATAGCTCCCTTTCTCAACATAAGAAAACAATTTGGAGAGTAGAGTTACAATGCTATTTTCATTCTAGGGTTTTAATGTGCACTCTTATCTCTTTCTCTCATAGTAGTTTCTTTGCATATGCATTTGTAGTTTTATTTCTTAGTTTAATGGCATCTTAGCTTCCTTTCATAAATTAATGATAGATGCATTGCTCATTTCACTGATAATTTACACTTGCATTGTAGGTTCATTCTTCATGGTTACCATGCATTTAGTTTGATAGTTCATGCATTTCATTTTCCAAGCTTTTGAGAGAAGAGTATGCAAGAACATACATATTTCTCATTATTGTATTTGAATCTTCCATCTTTAGGTAGTCAATTCACTGATTTTCCATGTCTAATATGATGGGTATTCATGAGAATCACACTCGCTTCAACTTGGAAGCAATAAGCCAATTTCAAGGGTGTTTATGCAATATTTTGATTCTTGCTTTGATTTTAACCCTCTGGATGTAATGGTTTATTAAAGTGTTTGGTTGCAGATTTGATCACACATTTGGTGCCCACTCTCGGGCACTAAAATCATTTTTTCCTCATTGTTACAATTTTTCACATTTTGACGAAACTGCGTTCATTTTCTTGCGAAGTTGATTCCAGCTCGTACGACAATTCAGTGAACAAAAGTTTGTCATGTGGTGACTAGTATTCTATCATATGAGTCTGATCTCCAATTTATTTATCATTTGGGCCTATTAGATTTGTTGCAGTGGCTTTTACTGATGCCTATTTTGTCATATTATAATATATAGTTTGTCGTGCGAGTTTCAGTGACAAACTTCTCTCTGTGGTTTGTGGTTTTAGGAACATAAAGTGTTTTTAGGGGTCGTATTAAGCTGATTTTAATTTTCTAACCCCTAACATGTGTTGTATGATCTTTATACTCTCTGGTTCTGCAGTCTAACTAGTTTTTACATGATGTTTTTGACAAATATTTGCTTGTCAAAGTCTCACTATCACATAATTTGCAAAGATTACTAACATTTTTACGCTTGTAGGACGCTTTTGAAAGAAAAAAAGGTTGTGAGACTACTAATGCTTGTATTTTCAGGTTGCCTTGTAAATTTATCAACCAAACAAACCATGTTCTTTCTTAGATGATTTCTTAGGCACCTAGTTTAATTAGGTTGTTTCTTGTTTGGGTTGAACTGAACATTAGGGGACTATGCTCTTCTTCCTTTAGAAGAATAAAAAACCCAAACATGTTTGATTGAGATTAGACAAAAAATACTTTTCTTTTGGTAAAATCAAGTGTGCTTAGCATGTTTGGGAGAAACAAAGGGAAATAGGAGAGTATGTTCTCCTCTTTGAAGGAGAATCAGAAATCTTGACCTTCCATTTTCTATCCATTTCTTTCTTGCATTTACCTTTAGAGGGCCTGGCAAGAGAGAACTATTTTGGGAATGACCCAAGTGGGGAACAAGCGAACCCGACTACTCCACCACATTATAATCAAAAGCTTCCTTCAGTCCAAAGAGAGGGAAGACTTGGCTATTTTCTACTTCTAATGCCTCTTCATGTGTAGGGTCTAGTTGCCTCAATCTTGCTAAGCAAGACTACATTTGACTAGGTGCTTGTAGGGCCATTTTGGTCTCATTCTTATTTACAAGACTACAATGGGAGTACATTCAACTTGTGTAGGGCCGAGAGGTCTCAATATTTATTGTGAGACTATGCATTTTGAGTGCTTGTAGGGCTATATTCCTTAATTTTTCTTGCGAAACTACAAGGGATAGTCTTGAAGGAATGTCCTTACTAGACACTTTTAGATAGAGGCTACTCAACTTACCTCCGAAAGTATCATAATATTTGTGCAAGGATCGATCCAAGTGGATTACCTAGACAACCTGGAGATTTTTACACTCACCATATGTATTCCTAAAGGTGTTTTAAACCATGAATATGACATGAGGGAGCTTATGCAATTCGAGCATTGACTCTCTTTTCAAAACCCACAATGTGCATAGTCATGGAAAAAGCCAACATCATTTTTGTGTGAGGCAAAGGAATATCAAGCGTGGGCAAAGATTTTGATACTAAGCCAAATTGACTCTAGGGATATAAAGTTTTTGATCCTCCCCTCTTTTTTTTTGATGTGTTTGAATCACTTGAAAATTGACACTTCCAGCAATAAAAACACTCTTGAACACAATACATCTCCAAAAAAATTGACATTTGAACAAATGTTGTCCAAATTTTTGTCCAAAACGTGTGGCAAAATGTCCCAAGTTATCCTATCATTTCTTTCCTTTAGAATTGTTGTACGAAAAGAGTCTTTGAAGGCAGAAACTCATATGGGGACATTAGAATTGTCGTATATGAACTATTATATTATCGTATGGGATCTCAATCAAAACAACTTGACCTATGGTATCTTTGCAGGTTTTCTCACTAAGCTCATTACAAAATTTTATCATGAGAATTGTCAGTTCTTGACCACGTGACCTAGCTTACCATCATCTCTCGTCCTAGTTCTCGCATGGTCATGCTTTTCCTACGCTTCTCTGTCAACACTCAATTGCAAATCAACTCAGTCACAAGTGTCATTCAACAAGTATTCAGACCTCAAAAACATGATACCTTGTACCCCATTCTGTGAATCTTCTCATCATCTCTTCTTAAGCTATTGACAAGTGATCATTATAAAAACCTTTGAAATTGATACATTAGCCTAGTTATCTTGGACTTGTAACCATAGTTGTCTTTATGATCAAAATGAGAAGTCAAAAAGCCGCTCTCAATTCTAAGGAAAAATCTACCAACAATCTTCTCCCAGGACTATCTTCCTATCAGAAACCAAGAGAAAATCATGGAATCCTAGAACTAGATACTTTAGTTCTACATCAGTCAATACCTATCTTTGATCAATCAATTTTGGTTATGAAAAACACATCTACAATGTCATCTTACGATTTGGGGTCCCAACATGATGAATAGGGTCACCACACTAGTGCCTCTTCCTGAATCGAAGAACCCAATGAACAAGAGATTAGAAGATGTCAACAGAACAAATATTTTTAGAAAATGATGCACACTCTTATGCAACCTGACAAGGACAAGTACCTTATGCATCTTGCATCTACTGGTGTCAATCTTCCACCTGAATTTGATGTCGAGGGACTCATACAAAAAGAGGTGTCCCCCATCAGTATCCTCAACCAAAAAATGCAAGATATGAGATGTGAACTCAGGGAATTAAAGAAAGCAAAAGATCAACCTTCTAATAAGTACTTGCTAGAATCTATATGTCCCTTCCTGTTCTCCAAGAATTTGCACATGCCACCATTCCCTTCTAAGTTTTAAATTCCTAAATATGATGAATATAATGGGGAAGGCGAACCTCAAGATCATGTGAGGGAATTTTTTCCTCTTACCATGGAATTTATGCACAAATGAACATATTTGATGAAATTATTCCCATGGAGCCCCAATGGCCAGGTATTGGAATGATTTACAAAGCTCTCACCTGGTATCCAGACATTTGATGAACTTGTGAAAATTTTTATCCAACATTACTCCTACAATATTCTGCTTACGATCACTATGTTGAGTTTGTGCAACACTAAACAACATGTCGGTGAACCATTTGTTAAGTTTCTTCAACGGTAGAGAAAAATGTTCACAAAATATCCTAGGCAGATACCTGAGTCTAATAAAATTGACATTTTCATTAACAACCTGGTTCTTGAAGTGAACTATGCAACTCCGAAGAAAAGGTACACTTCCTTTAGTGACTTGGTCGACAGTGCCATCAGGATTGAGGAATTCCTCATTAGGAAAGGTGAAATCACCTTGTGTAAAGACACCAAATCATCTAGAAATGGTAAAAACAAGGACAAAAGTAAATACTAGAATAAAAACAAAAATGTGGTTAATGATGGCATAGTTAACTGATCTGAGTACAAACCCAAGGAACCAGTATTTAATCTCTCTAATAGCATCCAGGTTGCTAAGATCAATACCAATGTCACAAATTCAACCAAGAATTCCCAAGAGGCACAAAAGGAAAAAGTACCACGGATGCCAAGACCTAAGAGAAATTTCACTCCTCTTGGAGAGCCCCTTGCAGATGCATTAAAAATATTGGTTGCCCACAAAATTATCACAATACCCTACTCTAAGCCCTAGGAACCAGCGGTAAGCCCAAGTGGTGGAATGATAACCACTATTGTGATTACCATAAGAACAAATGATATTTTACTAATAACTGTATGAAATTGAGACATGTGATCCAAGATTTAATTGAAAATGATATTATCATGGTCGACAAGCATAAATTGAATGTTGACCATAAAACTTTAAAACAACCTCTACCTTCCTACAAAAAAGGAGAGATGTCAAAAATCCAAGGAGCGAAGGTAAACAATTCCTATACAAGCACTAACAATGTGATTCACATGCTTGAACCTACAGATCAATCTGTCAAATTTATAATTATCAAAGACCAAGACGTTAAGTCTGCCAATGTTATCACTTGTAATCAGTCCAAGGTTACTCTTAAGGAGGTCGCATCCTCATCTAAGAAAACTATTACACCAACAAAAAAACCATCAACTTCTAAGAAAACTACTTTATCACTCCCAGCTATGAATTACAATATGGTCGATCAACTACAATGAACTCCTACTCATATTTCCATTCTGTAATTACTTAAGCTATCGCCATCGCACAAAGATATTCTTGAGAATTCTCTTCTAGAAACTAATGTGCATATGGACCTTGACGTCGATCAGTTTCAGACCAATATAAATCATCTAACTTCTCCCCACTACTTATCCTTCTCTAAGGAAGATGATAAAGCACTCAGTCACCCCCATAATCAACCTTTGCATATCAAAGTTCTAATTCACAAGCATGGGGTCAAATGCATTTTGAGAGATGGAGGCATCAGTTTGAACATTTGTATGCTTAATCTTGTAATAACATTGGGTTTCTCAGAACATGTGCTATTGATTCTAAAATAAAAATAACTATAAAAGCATATGACGAAGAGGAAATTTCATCAAAAGGGTTATTAGTACTCCCTATTAGAGTGGGGCTAATTGAGTGAGATGTCACTTGCCAAGTATTGGATTTACCTCTATCATATAACATTTTACTAGGGAGACCATGGACTCATGACATGCAGGCAATCCCCTCTACATACCACCAATTAATTTGTTTCAACAAAATTTTTTTTGTATTGTGGGCTTATGATCTTCATCATTTGGAACTCCTTGTTGCATTCCATTTAAATTTAAAGAGTTATCTTTAAATTGCAATTTTATAAAATTTGAATGATTTTCTAATGCAACAGGGCTAACAAATTCAAGAGGTATAAACATCTTACATGTAACATAATGATGCCAAGAAAAAAGTAGGTATAAACAATTGAAATTTAAATTAATCATAGGATTGAAATTTAAAGTTAAACCTCTTTAAACTTAAATGGAAAAAAAGTATCATCAAAATTATTTTTCTTCAACAAATTTTATGTTGTATTGTGGGCTAATGATCTTCATGATTTGGTACTCCTTGATGCATTTCATTTGAATTTAAAGAGAGTTAACTTTAAATTGTAATTTTCTAAACTTTAAATAATTTCCTAATGTGACAGGGATAACAAATTCAAGAGGTGTAGACAATAATCAACTACAAATGAAGATACAAAAAAAGAGAACAAGGAAACTATCATGTATATCATTGTATCTACATACATCACTATAATCATTGAATCGGATTTATTTTTAATACATATATCACTATATATTCTTACATCAGTGTAATCAAAGAAAACACATTGACACATAACAAAGATACATCCCATAAAACTAAAACTAATCTCTATTATTTTATATTCAAGCATAGGTACCTTTTAAATGGGTTAGGGGATTTTTTTGTTGAATAGTGTTTTGGTTTTTCTTTTTATTATAATTGTTTTTGGGGCTTAGATGTCATTCTACTAATTTTATAAATCAATAAAAAATAATGCTTATTGACTTGATAGAATCTAAATATATATCATCCTTAATGGGGGTTGAATATGGTAGGTGTGATTTAACTAAAATAATTTAGTAGTTGAGTGCCTTACATTTTAAAGTCATAAAGGAATATATATTTTATGATTAAATTATTATATTTTAATAGATAGGAGGAGATAGGATTCCTACCTATTTTATTATATATGAAAAAGGTTTACAAAATATGAACGGTCATTAGAGGCAAGTCTTTATGACTAATTTAAATATGATTTGTGTTAAAAAAAAATGGATGCTATAGACTAGAAAATATATAACCTTGTCTATAGTTAGAATGCGATTTGAAAGACTTCATAATAATGTTCACTTTTAAATGACTAAGAAGGAATGACTAAGCAGAAGCCAATGCTTGATTATATCTTGTTTATTACATGAAGGAAAAAGAGGATATAATGTGCCTACTTGACATTGTCAAGATCTCCTTCTCTTTTAGCCATTACATCCAAGTCCCTCAATCTTAGTACCATCCAAAGTACTTAAAGATCATCCTAATTAATAATTTGAGGCTCAAACTTAGAAATTGATGCCATACATAACACTCCTTGAAATTCCAAACCTATCGCTAGAAGCTCCTCTATCTTAAAGTTTCAATCATAAGTGAAAAATGCTTGGATATGCAACCTACAATGCTCCCTCACAAATTGTTTTCCTACATTAACTATAGACAATCTTGACCCTATGAAGCTTCATATTTTTGAATGAAAATAAGAAGCAACTTTCAAGTGAACTAGGCTCTTTATATCCATTTCCAAGTAATCATTTCCAATTATTTATTTGATTGCCTTTATTGTTTGAGCCATTCCTACATTGAAGATGGGGTGTAATATAGTTGCCATGAGTTTCCCCTTGAAGGTTATTTCCCTTTTTAGTGAATGTACAGAAAGAAGATTTATTCCATTGTGATGGTATCTTAGAAGGAACTGAACCCATTTTTTGATAATAGTAGTTAGGTTGTGACTTATGCCTTGCTAGAATCATTGAAGCAATCTTGACAATAAATTTAGTGACTGTAAAATGAATAGATCATACTAATGCTAGTTTCCCTAATGAAAGGGTTCTCTTGTATCATTTTAGATGAAAATAATATTACCACCACTACTCAATGTAGTGGTGTGTGATTTTAGTAATACGATGTCATATTTTTTGAGAGGTTTAGCCAATTATGTCACAAACATGTATGTATACATGCATATATATATGTGTGTATACATGTACGTATATGCACGTGCGTGTGTACGCGTGTGCGCCCACACACACACACACATGCATGTATATATATATATATATATGTGTGTGTGTGTGTGTGTGTGTGTGTGTGTGTGTGTGTGTGTGTGTATGTATATGTATATGTATATTTATATGTATATGCATATGCATATGTATATATAATATATTTGTGTGTGTATATAAATAGGTATGTATGTATGTGAAAAGGATAAGGGGTGTTCATGTATATGTATATGTATATGCATATGCACATATAATATATTTGTGTGTATATAAATAGGTATGTATGTATGTGAAAAGGATAAGGGGTGTTCACTAGTCTAGACATGCAAACTAGAAGCCATTTCCAATTCCACTCAATTTTATTAGAGAATAATCATTTAGGCCCAACTTTAGTCTCCTAGGAGAAATAGGCACCTAGATTAAGATTTTTCTCCTTTGAGTTGAATATGATTGGAAATGATGAATATGAGAAATAATGTGATAACTAGGTAAAATGCTTTGATAATATTTAACATAAACAGAAAGATACAAAATTAAAATTCAATACAAAAGGGTAGATCTAGAAATAAGGCACAAAAATAAACCAATAACTATAAATAGGGTGTGAAAGTGGTGGACCAATATGCTACATTCCTTAGTCTCAATAGGTGTCCTACCGCCTGAAAATTTTGATCTCATATTAGAATGATCCTTATATCCTGCTCTCCAAAATTTAGAGAAAAAAACTAGATAAGTGAGTGAATCGACATAGTCCAGGGGTTTAGCTTGTCTGAAATCTAGAATAGTAATTTTTTTTTGTAATTCAATATCTTTCAGTAATTTTGTTTTGTAATGTGCTATCCTATGTATGACCTATTATGGGTCCTATGGTAACATGGAAAGAAGATCATATGTGCAACCTATCTTTTGGGTCCAATGATAGTGTGCTGCTCTTTAATGAATACCTCAATTTTTTTATTCAAGCCGCCATGTTTTGGTTGATCGACTCTTTATGGAATTATATTATTTCTACATGTATATATTTAGAATATATTTTTTCTTTCGTGTGATGACAATTAAGGTGTGGATGAGGATGATGTGAAGATGAATTGTGAAGGTGATAATCAGTGAAAGAAGAAATAATATAGAGTTTGGGAAAAGAGGTAGAAAAGGGTTTTTGCAGTTGGTTCTCATCTAGTTTTTTTGCAGATAGTAACAATGCTATTAACCAGAACTTAATCCATCCGTGAGTAGATACAATTTCCTTAGTTCAAGTTTTGAGTGTAAGATTACTTTTGTATTAAGTTGTGATAGTTAGTTTATGTATTTAGGGTATTTACCCCAATTGAAAGTGAGCCTACAGGTAGTGAGCCTTACCTGTAGTGAGCCTTTGGAAGAATGAACTTAACCGATGTTTATATACATGAGAATCAACTTGTCTGTGGTTTTTCCCATCTTGGGTTTTCCACATAAATATGATGTTCATTGTGTATGGTGTTGCTTATATATTTTCATGGTTATTTTTGTTTCATTATCTAATTGGATTTACCCTCTGTCAGTTATGCAGGGTTATTCAACATTTGGCATTAGAGTTTGGTCCCTTGTAGTCAAATCTTAACCGCTTGAGGGAGATCTTGGCAAGTTGAACAAATGGCTAGAGAATATTATTTTTGATGAAGAAGTGAAGATAATGTTGGATAACATAGAATGTATAGAATATAAGAATGAAGAGCTAAAATAAAATCTCAAGGAAGCTAACACTTGTGTCTCCAAGGTGAGAGAGAATATTTACAATTAAAAGCAAGACACAAAGAGGTGATTTAGGAGCTAAAAGAATCAAAAGAGACTATGGAAAATATGAAAATTCAACTGGAAAATTATAAAAAATAGTGAAAATTTTCTCAAGCACAACATTAAGAATAAAATGGAAGAATGGAAGAATGTTGAAGACACTATCAAATAGAAGATGGTAGAATGGAAGAAAACTAAATAAAAACTCAAAGATACTATCAAGTAGAAGACTAATCAAAATGAGAAGTTGAATTAGAAATTAATGAAGTTTAGATCTAAAGAAAAAGTTTGTGAGAGTAGCACTATTTTGGACCATCCCTACAAAAAAATTCACAAGGATAAGGAAGGACTGGATTTCACTAGTGAATGTTCAGATAAAAAGACCAAAGGTAAAGACAAGGAAGTTGAACCTGAAGAAAATTCTAAGGTAATGAGCAAGGTCATAAATTCAAGAACACCTACTAAAAGACCTACGATTAACCAAATGCTCAAAGGTATTTTCATTTAATCGTAATTGTTTTCTATGCAAGAATTTTGGACATAAGGTTGTAGAATGAAAGAGTAGGAAAGAACAGAATATGCAATGTTTTAGTTGGACAAGTTTGGTCATAAGGAAAATCAATGCAGAAGAAAGTATCTTATCCAGTTAAGATGAAAGGGATGAACAATATCTTTCATGGTAATTTTTGTGTATGTCATAACTATGTTGACAAAGATAATCAATGCAGATCAAGATTTTATTCAGTAAGATTAGGTCAGAGGAATGTGAAATGTTTCAAATGTGGTCATCTTTGCCTCTGTGCTAACACATGCAAATTTGTTGCTGCTTTGAAAAAGTATGAAAATGATAAGACTGTTACAGGTTCATGTGAATCTCAAAAGACAAACATGGTATGGAAAATAAATAAACAACTAAAGGAAGTTTGTTTATGGCACCAGATCCTGATGCTAGCTCTTCTAGTAACTAAGAAAACTGCCTCAACTTAGGGGGAGTATTACAAAGTATAATCCATCGGTTTCCCCTCTATGAAATAAGGTGTAATATATTTATAGATTAATTAAGTTTGATGTGACTGGTAGAAATTTGAAGTAAATTTGAAGTACATACATATCTTTGTGGTCCTACAAGGACTAAATGCTACTATGGTGAAAGGCACTTTATAATTTTTTTGATGACTATTCTAGGATGATTGGGGTTGCATTTCTTAGAGAAAATTCTAAAGCATTTGATAAGTTTAAGATTTACAAATAAAAAGTTAAGAATGAATCAGTTCTGAAGATAAAATGTTTCAAGTCAGACAGAGGTGGAGAGTTCACATCAGATTTGTTCAATGCTTACTGTGGTGAACATGGAATTTTCATTTTTCAAACAAAGTATCTTAAGGATTTGCTAAAGAAGTTTGGGATGGAAGATTGTAAACATGTTGGAACACCTATGGTTACTGGATGCAAGCTTACTACTACTAATGAACCTCAAAATGTTTTTCAGACAAAATACAGATCCATGGTTGGAGGTCTACAATACCTAACTCGCATTAGGCCATACATAGCTAGTGAAGCTGGAATTGTTGTGAGGTTCCAAGCTGATCCAATGGAGACTCACCTTGTTGCAGTCAATAGGATATTCAAATATCTGAAAGGAACATTTGAATATGGTCTATGGTATGAAAATTTAGATGATTTTACATTACAAGCTTATACTGATGCAGACTAGGAAGGAAGTATTGATGACAGGAAGAGTACCAGTGGTGGAGCATTTTTCCTTGGGAAAAAATTTAGTTTCATGGTTGATTAAAAAGAAGGATTGTATAGCTCAATATACTACTGAGTTAGAGTATGTAGCTACTGCTATAAATTGTACACAAATTATCTAGATGAAGCAGATGCTGGATGATATTAGGGTAAGTTTTGAAGAGCCAGTTGTAATTTGTTATAATAATACAAGCACAGTAAACATGTCAAAGAATCCTGTTATGCATTCAAAGACCAAACATATTTCAATCAATTATCACTTTTTGAGAGACAAGGTTTCATAGAAGGAAGTCATATTAGAGTACATCAATACAAAGGAACAAATAGTAGATATATTCACAAAACCTTTGCCAAAAGATGCCTTTGATTATATTAGAGGTATGCTTGGGGTAAGAATCCCTCCTTGTGAAAACTAAATGATGCACAAATGCATCAATCTAGTAGAATTAGAGTTATATTATTCTTTGAACTTGATTGATTCAGGGAGAGTGATTGCAGGAACTCAATAGAGCTTTTTTGGGTGATCAAGCACCTAGTTTGTTGCAGGTATGAAGAATTTTAAAAAGATACACCTTGCACAGGTAGGATGTGTAGAGAATGAAAATAGCTATGGCACCCTTTTCCATTGATTTCAAAGGAGGAGAGATATAGGTGAAAAACCCTTATTGCTTTAGGGGAACTGTGAAGAGGATATTGAGAAGATTGTATTAAGAAGGCTACTTTTGATTTTATGATTTTTCTCATATGTTGCCATCAATTCTAAAGGGGGAAATTATTATAATTGTTTTTGTTTGAGGTGTTGACATTCATATTTTTTCATTGATGTCAACATATGTCTCAGTTGGATGCATCAAAAGTCTATGAGAGAATGGTTATGATAGGAACAAACAAGACTGACAAGTGTATATGAATGATGTATGATGTTTCAAAGTACGCGAGATTACATTTGTGTAGTGGGGGGAGTATTGACCTTTTTGTCTAAGGTCACAAATTATTATCATTTTGTTTACATGAGTTATAGTTGATCTGGTAAGGTCTGGTTGCAAAGAATTGATGACAAAGATGATCTTTGTATTTTCATAATAACTTGGATGCGAGCTTGAGTTGTGATATGCAAGCTTGTTGTATGACAGATGAAACATGGGAGAACATTCTATGAGATTCATGGGTTGCTAGGATTGTGTTGACGTTAACTGCAGTATGTGGACATGCAAAGACCTATTTGAGGCTGACCAAAGGAAAGAAACATGTTTAGTGAATGACAAACATGGATTATGGATCTTGTTACGTATTTAATAATGTGTACTTGTTGTGAGATATCGTGTGTATCTTAACAAGGGTTTATGTAATTATTTATACATTGAGGAAGTTCTAACAGGCTGACCTAATTTCTTTTTGTAACTTGTATAAAGGAAATTCATTCCTTAATGTGGTCAGTGTGCGAAGAAACAAAATGAAAAATATGTTGCAAGTATATGGATGCGAGATCTACTTGATGTAGAGAATAAATTATGTTAGTTATGTACTTCAAAGGAAATGTATAGGCATGACAAGTTGGTATTAGTCAGTTCATTTATTATTATTATTATATCTATACTTGGAGAGTAGATCCATAAGGTGGGTTTAACCTTTAGAAGGTGGATTTAACCTTCACCTTGGGTAGTGTGCTCGAGTAGTGATCTCTCCATTTCATTCAAATCCTAACAGGGTTGAGAAGACTCCTAACAAAGTTTGTCTTGTAACAGAGACTTTGTACTAGATGCAATAATCAGCTCTTAATAGTGATAGGTTCCTAATAGGGACTCAATATTTCTAGTGCATTATTTTGTGCGTATCATTCCCACCAGGGTTTTTCCCTTAAAAGGTTTTCCTTGACAAAAAATATTTGTGTTATGGTGTTCTGATCTATCTTGTTCTTGTGGTTTCAGTATTGATTCAGATTTATATCAAGGAATTACTTTAAAATATTTAAAGTTTAAGACTTTGACACATAACTAATTCACCACCCCCCCTCTATGTTGTGCAATGTTATTCCTAACAACCCCTTCCCACACTCATGGATGAGAAACAATAAACTGAATGAACATCAAAATTTATAATAAATTGATTATTCCAAATTCACAGATTCAGAAATATGATCCTCTCTGTTTGATATAATAAAATTTGCATTAAAAATATTTCAGAGACATTCATAACTTGCAATGTAGAATAAGACATAAACAAACACACAAATCAATTCCCGTCTCTTTTATTTTTCAATACAAAATTTGAGTGGACAGACTCAAATCCATGTACAAAAAAAGAAAAATGATAACTGATAAAAGAAGAATCCTCTCTCTCTCTAGCTTCCCCTCCTCTAAAAAGAAAAAGAACAAAGTTTATTGTTTAAAATCCCTCCTTAAATAATTCTTGTTGGTCCTTTCTATTTTTGTAACTGATTCTTTGAAAAATGAAACACCTCATTGTTTAAAATTTTTATAAAATTTTTATATAAAGGGAACATAACTCTTTAAAGACTTCCATGAATACCATCATAATGCTTAATTAAACTTATTTACTCCCTAATATCATCATAATATATAACTTGACCTAAGCAACGTTTTGGTCGGGATTAACGGGCACACTCTAACCATTGACTTGCTTAGGTGGCCAGGCCCACTCTTAATCTATGTCACAATTCCCATTCACAACATTTCCATTTTGGGACTTGTTTTCCACCATTTCTTCGGCTTAATGTACGTTTTGTTGGACAGTCCGTTTGGTTCCAATGACGGTGGGTGTTAAAATTTGAATTTGAACAGTTCCCGCATAGAATTTTGAAAGCATTCGATGGCATTAAAAAATAGCTGGCAGTCCCATCTTCCTCACCATTGTCATGGAAAATTGCCGCCACATTGCCTCTATGGTATTTTCAGAGCCTCTCTTTCTTTATGCAAATGGTTTTTGTAGAAGACAAAAGACATGGGTATGCTCATGATGCAGTTTATAAATTGGGAATTTTGGAAGAGGGTGTAGGCATCCAACAAAGCATTACTGTCAGATCTTACAGTGGGAATACTATGCTAGGCATGAATGCAAAATGCAGAAGCTTTGACATGGCACATGAATTGTTTGAGCTGATGCCTCAAAGAAATGTGGTACCATGGGATGCTATGATTGCAGGATATGCACAAAATGCATTTTTTGAAAAAATTTTAGACAATCTCAACCAAATGCGATTGGTATAGTAAATCTAGACTACATAACCTTTGTCGCTACCCTCCCAGCCCATGCGAAAATGAGAGTTTTAGAACGGGGCATGGACATCCACCATGGAAGCCTGGAAAGGAATTTTTTTATATGTTGTAGCTGCGACCACCCTAGTAACATTTATGCATAATGTGTAACCTTTGGCAAGGACGTGAACTATTGGGTCGAATAATTATTTGACAGAGTACCATGATTTCTAGAAATCCAAAATATGGAAGCATAGGCAACGCACGTTAACTATTTGACTAAATACCTCAAATAAATATTTCCTCGTGGAATGCCATGATCATAGGCTGAGGATCTCTTCTTAAGTTCATGGATGGCCAAAACAATTTTTGAGAACCTTAAAAAATAAAAATTTTGTTCAATACAATGAATCTAGTATTAGTGCCACACAAAATATCATTCAAAGAAATTCTATGGCATTCAAATATTTTAAGTGTAAGAGTACTCTTAATAACGAGACCTATGTTGTGAATAATTGCTTCCATGCTTGGTATTCTTATTCCAAATATAATATTGGCTTATGGCCTGGGCAAGTTACTTGCTACTAATGAGAGTAGATATTATATGTAAACATGGAAGAGATGTCCATGTTGACAGTGTCAATTTTTTTTTTTATGAGATCTGTATTAAGAACATTTAAAATGGAAGCCACGATATCACCATTTTTGAAGAAGAATTGTTTCCTTAGTCTAGCTTTATTGATCTCCACAAGGATGACCATCTAGTATCATTCACCAAAGTGAATTAACAACTCCATTGTGAGTTTTTAGTACCACAAAGAGCCTAGAATGGATAAAAAGAGTGAAACAAATGACTATCATGAAGCTAAGGAATGAGGAGCATCTAATAAAAAAAATATGAGGCTGGTGAGGATCATCTAACAAAAAATGAGGCTAAAACCCTCTTGAACCAAACTAAACTTGTGGGAAGTATCATTCAGACATAGGAATTGATTTGTACATGATTCCAAGGAATGCTCACTAGAGCTGGAATGATAGTACCAAAATCAATATTAAATGTGTTATTAGTCACATATCTTGCTAAGGGTAAGCCAACAATTTATAACGTGTGAAATTCGAAGATGTTAAATTACCTAGTATAATACATGCTTCATTCAAATTGATGTTTAATCTCTAATTAAGTGTGCATCTTTTCTATATATCTAGAATGATCACCATGAAATTTCCCTTAATTATTATTCTGCTGGTGTTGCATGATTTAAAGAATAAGAATCCATGCAAAAGATCTTAATTGCTACTTCATTCTAAGACCAATTCCCTCAATTATCGTAACACCAAAACTTTTCTACGATTTTCGTGAGGAACCTCCAATTACTTCATCATATGATTTGCTAATATTAAGATTGATTATTATTCTTTTTTATTTATTTTTAATTTGTAGTTTAACACAAGTTCTTTTAACATCCTTTTTATATGGGTATGTACAGGATCATGTTATGCCAAACAGGTCCTTAAGTGGCAATGAAAATTAAGAAAACCAGGGTTCGACAAGTTCACATAAAAATTTGAACAAGTTATGAATATTATATCAAAAAAATGTAAGAAGAGAATATATAGAAAATTGAATGTAGTTTCTAGACACTAGCCATTTTTTGAAAAAATATTATTCTATATGGTAAAAATCTCGAATTTCCTTGCGGTAATATGAACATTTCAGGAAAAGAATAAGAAGTAGGTGTATGTCTCACCACCTTAAAAACAATCAAATGATAATATTGTTTTACAAGATTATAGATATAAGTATTAGACTCATGTCCGGATGTGACACATATTTTTTTGTAATTTTTTTCTAAGTAAATAATTAATTATTATTTTTCTACTACAACTTTTCCAGAGTATACAAAATCTCATGTCTGACCACCTTAACTTAGTCCAAACTTCATCAAATTGAAAATTTTTAATTTCTTTACTATAGTAGGTAAATCATAGAATTTAGCTCAAGTTTTGATTTCAAAAATGTTATAACATTTGAAAGTTATAGTTATTTTTCAATCAATCTATCAACCAAGACTAAAAAGATAAGAAGTAGGTGTATGTTTAACCACCTTAAATACAATCAAATGATAATATTTTTTTACAAGATTTTATATATAAGTAGTAGACTCATGTCTGGATGTGACACATATTTTTGTGTAATTTTATTCCAAGCAAATAATTAATTATGATATTTCTTCTAAAAAATTTCCAAAATATAAAAGATCTCGTATCTGACCACCTTAACTTAGTCTAAACTTAATCAAATTGATTTTTTTTCTTTTTTTATTGTGGTAGGTGAAGCATAGAATGTGACATACGTTGGATATTTAAAAAATGTTATACCATTTGAAAGTTATAGTTTTTTTTCAATCAGTCTACCAATCATGACTTCTTTTCACATTGCCACTTTTTGGCCTATCATGATCCTGCACATTACCCATATGCTCTGACATTGCTCTCGACACTCATTTCTAAAGAATAAGCTTCCCTCCAATTTTGATTATTATTATTGTGTAAACTATAACCCAAATCTACCATACAAATTTTAGCCATAAAGTACAGGACAAGGTTTCCAAATTTGACCTCATCCTAGACAAGGTCATGAAAGTTGACCTAGTCCTTTCAAGTCCAAATCTGATGAAAAATTCAGAGAATCTGTAACTAGATCTGAGACTCCCGAATGTGGATTTGAAAATCCTAAAATTATTCTTGCACATAGAAAAGAAGGGGAATGGGTTGTGGAAAGGGGTTTTCCTTGGTCAAAACCCTGTATAGGAATCAACCTTGGAATGGAATTGAAGTTTCATAAGGAAAGATGAAATGGAATCTATATCTGAAACATAAATCACCTTATATCTCAATGATGCAAGACATTTTTGGAGGTGATCAAAAGTGTTGATCCAATAGCTTGGACTCTACAAGAACCCAATAGGAAATCAGGAAACCAAACCCTTGAATGATAGATGTTGTAGTTTTCCACAATGTTGGATTGAGGAAGAAAGAGAAGAAGAAGACTTGATGGATGAATGCAGATCTCCTTCCTTGATTCCAAACTCCTTTGCTTGACCTCCAATGGGGGAAAGAAGCTAGATCTATGGAAGTAAATTCCTTGAATGTATGATAGAATGAAGGTTTGAAATTCTTGATGGGTCTTGATGGCTCCCTTAATGCACTTGAATGCTTGATTGGCTTGAATGCTTGATAATGGATGCCTTCACTAATGGATGCTTTCTTGCACTTGGATCTCTTGAATTGCTTGTAAATGTATATGTAGCTTGCATAATAATGGACGAATGAAAATAGGAGGAAGATGTATCCTTTTATATACATTTTTGGGCTCAAATTTCATCTAGGCCAACTGTAATCTCGAACCATAAAAGAGAATCCTACCATTGGGCTCTAGGGAAATTTTGAGCACAAAACACTAAGACAAGGTCAACTTGGCCGACCTAGTCCTGGACAAGGTCGACCTAGCAAACCTAGTCTAGGTAAAATTGCCTCAAAATCTCCTGGGATGTCGGGGAATGTGCCAAGAAGTGGTGGTTAAAATCAAAACCTTCCAGATGATCAAGGCCAATCTCTAAATCCAAAAATGAATGCATGGGTCCTAGATGGAAAATTAATTATGTCATTGGATGAAAAATGGGGAAATCATGCATACAAGTTAGAGCCAACTTTGAGTTTTGAACAAATAATATTAATTTGAAGGATGCAAAAGTGCTAGAAGGACGTGAAATCAATGTGGGAATACATACATACTAAAATATAGCTAACAATGAGCACCGAATAAAGGTGCTTACTATTTAGGAAGGTACAAAGAGATAGGTGAAATAATAGAGTATGCCTATATTTAAAAAGTTTTTGGTAAGGTTGTAATCTTCTTGTAAATAGTTCTCATGAGTAACATAACTTTGTGAACTTACAACCCTTTCCCATACAAGACAAAATATCTCTCTATATTGAGGTATTACTTTGAAACATAGGTATTTGAAGCCAAAAGTAAATAATAAAGTGGTCTGAGATTAAAGAATTTGCATGATTGATTAATTGCATAAGAGATTAAAAGCTTCCAAGACCTTTTGATGGTTAGGGCCCATTTAAAAAAATATTTGATTTGATATAAGTGTGGGGTCAAGATAAAGAAATGGTAGCAAAGGAGATAAAACTCAAACCAATTATACAATTTAGGGGTCTCAAAAACATCAATACCAAGAATTCTTAGGTCTGCATAATTTGTATGCCATAATTCTCTAATGTTGCTTCTCCAATATTTTTCCATCCCTTCTATCCCTTGATCCTAAAAATCAATCATCATTCACTCTCATTTTGGCTATGAATACGACCTCTCTATATTTATTCAAACCTTAAAACAACCACTTGATATCCATAGAGAAACTCATTTTTATTACCTTCTAATATTGGCTATCGTACCACACATTTGCTAAAAGACTATATTTTTTCGCACCTTGCAACTTTCCTTAGACCACTAATGAATTTATCCTTTGATATTTTTCTTCTTGCTAGCTTCTTCTAATTACATACCACATTCATCACTAAATCAAACTTTTCATTCAACCTAGTTTCAACATTCACAATATTACCAACATATTGCCTTCTTTAACTAGTAAATTGTTGCATATAGGACATTTTATCCTTCACACTATTTAGATTTGGTTATCTTACTATACCTCAATCATTCCTTAGAACAATCTATTGTTTCCTATAGGGAATTGTTTCTTCACTTCATTTGATGTTAGTTGTGTCACAATACACCTATTAGCACATCAGGTACTATAGCTTCTTTTTCAAATTGCCTTAAAATTTGAAATTTAGTTTGCAAAAGTATTTATGGGTTCTCTTCTTTCTTCAACATATTACACCACTTCTATTTATTTTATAAAGTGACCAATTTCAGAAAAAATATGTTTTTCATTATCTCTGTCAACTTTTTCATATTATTTTCCATTTTCTTCAAGAATGAATCTCTTTAAGCTAGAATATACAATTGTGCCTCAAACCATGTCAATGCTCTAGTCAAAATCTTGTCAAAAAGACACCTTATGTTACTTACAAGAAATTTACCTCCGTTCCTTTTGAAAATAGCTTCAAGTTTGGTGCTTCAATTTGATCACCTTTGTCACAAGTCAAAACAACAAAAGTTGATGTTACTCTTAAATCTTGCATATTGGTGAGCTCAATTTGATAAATATCCCTTTTCAAAAAACTACATCTAATGTCAATTAGTGTTGATTGCTTCATCTTTCTAGTAATTTGTTAACAATCTTATTCCAATACCATGGTACTAGAGACACTTTATCCTTTCTCTCAAATTCATTTATTCTAATCTAATGCAACCTCTACCCAATACACTTGTGGAAGGATGTTCACACATGCAAATCTTCTACTTAACATTATAATACTAAAATACACCTTCACACTCCTCTTTTTTTTTATTACGGGGAAACCCAATGTAGGTGAAAACCCCAGTGGGAATTAGTACCCACAAATATTCTGTACTAGTTTCTTATGATCCTTTATTAGAAGATCCTTAACCCTGTTAGGAGTTGTCTTTACAATACATGAAGTACAGTGACCTTGTTAAGGGTCAGACCCTGTTAGGATTCTTTCACAATAACCCTATTAGGGGTGGTGGACTCACTATCGAAGGACTCACTTTCCAAAAACACACTGCTCAAATGGTGAAGGTTACAACCTTCTAGATCTTTGATACATACTGTATCTGCAAGGTGAACTGTTGCTGTGACACTGCTTGTCTGATCAGTTCCTTTTGCGTGCTAATGATTTAACCTCTTGTAAAGCACTATAAAAATCTTAACTACACTCTGAAATCTTCTACTTCAATATCTATATCATCAACATATGACAGATATAGCTTTGCTGCTTTAACACTCTGCTATGCTTTTCTTATCTCTGGCTTTCGCAACTTCTCTGATCACAAATGACCTTCTATAAGTACTTCCTAAAAAGACATGAACATTTCGGCTATAGGAAACCTTTTTCCATCTATCTTGATCACTTACCTAAGCATGCAACCCTTCATTAAGTCAGTGCAACATTAATTATAATTGCTTTACTCAAACCAAACAGACGCGTCTCTTCACACAGTCCGCTCCACCAAATTATCTCTAACTTCTTTCTCCAGATGAATCAAGTCATGCACCTTTAACCACACATGATTAGATCACTAAAAATCACTACTCCAAAGATGCAAGTCCTGAGGATATGTGCAACTTCTGTACCAAAACAATCTCTGTCAGCTCTTTCCATGATCTCTGTCCTATTCTAGCATTCACTGGCTGTACATCTTCAATTGGCTGTATCTTATTCATAATTGCAGATCTGATCATGCTCTCTTAGAATTAGAATGTATACATACTTAAAAGCTTATCTTCAAAGGCACATGCCCTAACTCGGTCATATGCATGTGCACTGATGCTCTGTTCTTCTGGTACTCTGCTAACTGTCCAGTCTTCTGTACTTAGCCAATTTCTGATCTTCTGATTATGTGTGCTGACTCCAAAAATTCATATGAATTTTTTTCCATAATGAAAAAACTAAATAGAGTCATATAAAATAGTATAGTCAAATTGCCAACAATCTCCTCCTTTGTCATTAATGGCAACAAAGGAATATGGCGAAGTTACTATCTGTATTCTTATACAAAAACTCTCTATCTTATATCTCCCTCTTATCATATACCAGACTCCATATTATTCATACTCTACTCCCCCTTTGACATTAATGACAAAGGTGCTCAAAAAAACTTCTATGTACTTACTCAGCATACACATCTGGATATGCAATCTGCAACTTCTGGATCTCTTTCTCCCAAAATGCAATAATCTGTAGATGGGCGCATAATGCATATTGTAGCTTCTCCATCTTCTCCGAGTCTATGCTAGGACCTTGATCATATGAAAGACTCCATATTCTATAAATTATTTTACTCTCCCTTTGATATTATCTTCTCTACCTTTTGCTGCAAACTCTTTCAAGGATGCTTGACCAACCTTGAGTGAACTAAGATCGTGTAAAGTTGCGAACCAATTCACTGAGTCTCTTCTTCATATAATTATCTGCAATATCTTATCTATTTTTCATGAATCCATCAAATTATATACTCCCCCTTACTTATTTACTCCCCATGAGTATAAGTCTATTATGGGTGTCAAACTTGACAACAATGATGATGAACTGTCTAACACTTCAGTCTTCTCTTTTTTCGCTTCCTTTTCTGTGATATCTTAAATTAATAGATCTTCTTGCTGATATAAAGACTTTTCACAAATGTTTCTTCAAACTTGTCTACATCAATATCCATTGCTTCCATTGATACTTCAACATTATCAACCATGAATGTATCCTCCATGTCCTTGGCCATGGGTGCATAATCCTGTGGACCTGTCATAATAGTTTTATCTACTTCTTCACATGATATTTCAAATTGTATCTTCAATCAATTCTAGTCTTATGTGAACACTCTTTTGTTGTATTCTCACTTAGATGATCAATAATATGTATGCACTTCCAAGGATAACATCAGGTCAGCTCCAAAAAAAATATCTCCAATGGATATACTGATACTCTCACATAGGACACTACTCAACAAGATTTTGACCAATTCCGCTTCATGAAATTTATGCGCTAAAGCATACTGATAAATCGCTTCCAAGATGTTTCAAAGAGTTTCTTGATATCAATATCTACTGAAGACTGTAATTGTGACACTTTTCTCCATGACTGCAAGTTCTCCTTTTATTATCCAACTGCTTACTCAATTGCTAAGTAAGTTTTCAACTAATTTCCAAAATGACATGTCTGTGCTTGGGCTTCATTTCAAACTCGAATTACTTTGTTAACAAATAATGATTATAAATCTCCTTTCTTCATTGATGAGAACAACTGTAATGCATTAATAATACAACTGCTAGGGCTTCTATGATCTCCAATCATTTATTTTGACTGCAAGTGAGGACTTGATGATTACAAAGTAGATTTCTGCTACTAATACTTTTCGTGTAGACACAGGAAGCAACTGTAACTTCCATTCTTGTTCCTGATAACAATTTAGATCGAGTGCTCTTCCATACATCACCATAATGTCACCAAACAATTGTAATCCAAGGTGTATACTCAGATGGTGAGTATTCCAGCCACGCAGGGGTCTAGAGCTAATCAAGCTCCCGCTATGACCATGAAGGTCATCTAACCAGAAATAGGAGATGCGTCTACAGTAGATGCATCTACTACACCATTAAAATTGTTATCTTTCTTTACTTCTACCAGATCTTTCTCGCATCTTTTGTAGCTTTCACAAATTTGATTTCTCCTGCCTCATTCCATAATGAATCTTTAGAGCTTTCCTTTCTCTGTGCTCTTGACCTACAAAATTTTGAGATGTGTCCAGCTTTTCCACAAGAGTGACAAATGATAGGAGGTCTGATATTCTTCAGTGCATTGGTGTGAGTTACCAATCTACACTATCTAGTTGAATGACCATTGTAATTACATATCTGACATGTAATGTTCTGAGTACTTCTAACATTTTTCTGAGGATAACTTCTTTGGTTTTGCTGATTCTGATTTCTTTGATTATTCTGAGTCTTGTTCTTCTGACTTGTTTTACAATTCATAGCTCTATGACCAAATTTATTGCATGAATAACAGTAACCATTGAAGGGTCTTACCTCTTTACAATTCCTTGCAATA